>PVIU01022623.1:0-28981 GCA_004026605.1 Ondatra zibethicus | reverse complement strand
CTGGGGATGTGGGTGATGGAATCAGGGCTGGCTCCCAGCAGGCAGGCGAGCAAGCAGAAGCCCTGACTGCTCTGTTCTCCTGCAGAGGTGGAGGACGTTGTCAACAGCATCCTCTTCCTGCTCAGCGACAGCAGTGCCTCGACCAGCGGCTCTGGCATCCTGGTGGACGCTGGGTACCTGGCCTCCTAGACTGCCCAGACTGGTGCACCTCAGAGTGGCCTCCCTGGCCCACCCTCCAACCAAAGCTTCTACTTATCTCATGACCTGGTCCTTGACACAGCTCCCAGCTCCCATAACTACTCCACGCTCTGGACTTTGGGATCCTTGTTATTCTTGTCCACTTTGCTAGTCTTATTTTCCTAAATAAATGGGCCACCGTGTTCCCAAACCATTGCACAGGACTCCTTGGGGGTGGCCCGCTGAAAGGCTGGATGCCCGATCAGGTCCTGATATGGCCTCAAAATCTACTATCTTCCAAAATCTATTGTGCTTTATGACAGATGTGACCAAGGAATGGCTATTCTCAAAAGAAGGGATCCGTGTGTCGCGCCCCTTCCCTTGGGACCCTCACCTTTCCATTACTGGGTCTGGTGACTCTTGGTGTTCTGACTCCAACCCAGCAATCAGGGGAAGGGAGGAAAAAACAGGGAAGGGGATGCCCTAATGCAAGTCACTCCTAAACCTTCTTTGTGCAGAAGGAGAGGAGCCATTGGAAGGGATTGGAATATTTCTGTCTTCACTGGAACCCACTTCCCTGGCCTGGTCCATACACAAGAGTATGGTAACAAGGCTGCCCAAACTGAAGGTCTCACACAGTTAGCTGGCTGGTTTATCACCCTGGCCAGAACCAGCAGGCATGAGAGTCCTGCAACTCAGGGCTTATCAGAGTAGCTCAGGGGCCCTGGCAGGTTCTCTTGTGCTTGCTTGCTTTGGCATCTGGTAGGTTGTCGGGCTTGAAGTGGCCAACCGTTTGAACTGACACAGAGTCCAACTCAGGGCAGGTGGGAGAGCAAAGGAGGATGGGATCAAGGAAGACCTAAAAAGCACCGGTCACGGGTACTGAGAGTACCTGTCTCCAGAGCAAGTCCTGAGCAGCTCCCAGGACCACAGAACAGTTAATGAGATTTGTGCCTGTCCTGGAAACTGAAGCCACTAATGAGCTCCGGGCAGCTGTGTCTCGGTGTTGGGCAGGCTCTTGGTTTCCAGCAGGCAAAGGGCAGAGTTCACAGACTGGCCTTACAGTGGTGGTGAGCAGGTAAAGATGGGGGAAGGGCTACTTGGCTCTCTGGCCTCCGGATGCTTTTCTTTTCTTAAAAAAGAATACTAGGGGGCTGGAGAGATGGCTCAGTGGCTAAGAGCACTGGCTGCTCTTCCAGAGGTCCTGTGTTCGATTCCCAGAAACCACATGGTGGCTCACAACCACCTGTAATGAGATCTGGCGCCCTCTTCTGGCGTGCGGGCATACATGGAGGCAGAATGTTGTATACATAATAAATAAATAATTTTTTTTAAAAAGAATACTATTATTTTATGTGTATGGGTTTGGGCTGCATGGACGTCTGTGCACCATGTGCATGCTCACAGAGAGGGCATGGGTTCCTCTGAAACAGATTGTGAGCAGCCATGCGGGTGCCCGGCATCACACTGGAGTCCTTTGGAAGAGCATCCAGTGATCTTAACCACTGAGCCCCTGCAGCTCAGGCCATGCATGCACCTCCTTGGGCTCAGGGCCCTCACCAGATCCCTACTAATGGCCAGAGTAGGTCCTCGGAGCTTTAGTCTTCCTCATGACCCTAACAACAGGGAGACACAGTGCACACATGGACATTCATTAATCTGTTCCTGACTTGGAAAGCAATGCCTGTCTGGCCAGTTTTCATGCGCAAACCCAATCCTATCTCTTCCTGCCCACTTTTTGTTTTGTTTCTCGTTTTTAGAGACAGGGTTTCTCTGTAGCTTTGGAGCCTGTCCTAGAACTAGCTCTTGTAGACCAGGCTGGCCTGGAACTCACAGAGATCCACCTGCCTCTGCCTTCCGAGTGCGACTCACTCCCAGGCCTGGGGAAAGAGCACATAAAACGTTTTTGGACGTGTCTCTCAGGTTATGAATATCCGTGAAACGCCTGGGAAAACTATATCTGTTTCTCATGGAAATTTTCTTGGCAGTGAAAACCATGCTGACCAGAGTTCGCTAAGGCTAAGCCGATTCCACGTTCTGTAGTTGGCTCTGTCCGGGGCAGTTTGAGAAGCTGTGTCCCATGGTTAACACAGCCCCGCCTCGGTCACGCCCACTTCAGTTCAGCCAATCAGCACGACAGAGGGAGCTGTTATTTTAATATCCTCGCCCTTTTCAAGGCGCAGCCCTCGCGATTGGCTCTCCTCGCCCCGCCCTCGATTCCGGAACTCCAAGTCCATCTTTCCCCCCGGCACGATTTGTCTGGGCCACCATGGACCTGGGATTTGCAGGTCGGCGGGCGCTGGTCACCGGCGCGGGCAAAGGTGAGGCGGCAGGAAAGGGGTGCTGGTGAGGTCCGGCTGGTTTTGAAAAGGGGGTGCCCGCACTAATCCTCGCTCGCCTCAGGCATCGGGCGCAGCACTGTGCTAGCGTTGCAGGCGGCTGGTGCACACGTTGTGGCCGTGAGCCGGACACGGGCGGACCTTGACAGCCTGGTTAGCGAGGTAGGCACTGTGTCCAGAGGTGAGGAGATGGTCTCCGAGTGAGACGCTGCACCCCTTGACGCCCTTCACCCACAGCGTCTTTCACTGCAGGCCCTCCCTGCGCCTGGCGCTGGGTGTTGGGGTGGGAGCCCTCTGCACTCCTTCCTAGATCCCAGACCTGCGCAAACGGTCGGGGGTCCATCTAGACATCCTGGCTCCCTGAGTTTGGAAGAAAATGCAATGTCCGTGGAGAGAGCAGTCCTAGGTCCAAGAATGCTGGGCGGAGAGGAAGTGAAATGCCCGGAGGCGTGGCTGTGCCTCTCAGCTCTAGGTTCCGCCTCAGAATTTGCTGCTGAGGCTGGAACTCCTGACCCTTCCAATTGAAAGCTCCCTTCCAGCTTCCAGGTCCAACTCTCCCAGACTAGCTAGCTACCTTTCCTCAGGAAGAAAAGGCCAGCAGCATCACCTTCTTGGGATACAGTTGCTAACGGCTTTGCTTTGCCCCAATACACACAGTGTCCTGGCGTGGAGCCTGTGTGTGTGGACCTGGCAGACTGGGAGGCCACAGAACGGGCCCTAAGCAATGTGGGACCGGTGGACCTGCTGGTGAACAACGCTGCTGTGGCTCTGTTGCAACCCTTCCTGGAGGTCACCAAAGAGGCCTGTGACACGTAAGCCAACAGGGGATGGAGGAACCATCCCACGCAGCAGCCAGAGTCCTGCCCCTGACCAAGGTGTTCATTCACTACTAGGTCCTTCAACGTGAATCTTCGGGCTGTCATCCAGGTGTCTCAGGTGAGCTGCCCTACCTGGCTGGAGTAGGAACGCTGAAGTAGGTTAGTTTTGTTTTACAACCCTCAAAATTTCAGATTGTGGCCAAGGGCATGATAGCTCGGGGAGTCCCGGGAGCCATCGTGAACGTCTCCAGCCAGGCCTCCCAGCGGGCGCTGACCAACCATAGTGTCTACTGTGAGTAACTCCAGCTGTGTCGGATTCCCCACCCCCACTCCCGGGCCAGCTCTTGGCCTCTACAGTTACCCTTCCTCACAGGTTCCACCAAGGGTGCCCTGGACATGCTAACCAAGATGATGGCCCTGGAGCTCGGACCCCACAAGGTGTGCTGGCCTGGGGCAACTCCTCCAGTCAATCCTTATGCCGAGGGTATCCTCGTACATTGTTTAACTCGCTGCTGGCCTCTTTGCAGATCCGTGTGAACGCAGTCAATCCCACGGTAGTGATGACACCCATGGGCCGGACCAACTGGAGTGACCCCCACAAGGCCAAAGTTATGCTGGATCGCATCCCACTTGGCAAGTTTGCTGGTAAGCGAGGCTGGAGTCCAGACTGGAACCGTACCAGCAGGCCTGCCTAGAGCTTGCTTGGGCCTGGGGATCGGCTGGGGCTGGAAGGATGAGGTAAGCGTTCCTTCATCTTTGCTCTTGACCTCAACCTGCCTACAGAAGTGGAGAACGTGGTGGACACCATCCTCTTCCTGCTGAGCAACCGAAGTAGCATGACCACTGGTTGCACTTTGCCAGTGGATGGCGGCTTCCTGGCTACCTGAGCCCCCTCCACCGTATGCTCAGAACACTGTGCCCTCTGTCCCACCAATAAATGTCTCTGGCCAGCCTGTGTGCTCAGGCAGACAGAGACCTTCATGCCGTCTGTGATCCAAAGCAGGTATCGCCTGGTTCCTATGCACTTTCAGGCCTGGCCAGCTTCCTAGCAGGGAGTGGAAGGTAGGACCTTCCAGAGGCTGGATCCTCAAGAGTTCGGTCAGTTTGCCTAAAGATAGCCTGTCCAGAGGTTTCTGGAGTGGAGCTGTGGATTGTTGGTAAGCACCGAACAAACAGCTCCGTATGGTTCTGACGGGAATGCCAAGTCAGTGAGTGGTACGCCCACCAAAGGCGAGGAGGCAGACATCTCACCAACCATTGAGCTGAACGACTTCTCTGTTGTTTTCTAAAACTTGAACATTCCTACGACATTTTATGTTACTTACAACATAATGAGAGAGCCCTGGTTTATTTAATTTGCAGTGCCTCACTTCCCGGGCCACTGATAAACCAAGCCCAAGTCCACACGGTTTGCCACATTCCACGGTGTGGAACTTGCATCACAGCTGACGTCAAGCTGTCCACCTGATATCATTTGATGGGGAGCTGGGGGGATGCGGAGGTGAGGTCCACAGTAGCACCCCATTACATACAATAACATGAGGCCCAAAGGATGGCAACATGTATTAAGTAATTAGGAAATGAGGGATTTGCTAACTTTGTTCTCAGCACAGCTAATTGTAAGTTTATGTGATTTAATTATTAATAAGAGCTGTTTAACAACTGGCTGGCAAACTTCCTGGGAAAAAAAAAAAAAAGGAACAACCAGCCCTCTGAGTCAGCATGAAGGGCTTGCAGGCCTCACTGGGAGGAGAATGCATCCCTGCAGGTCATCCTCTGGTCTCAAGTCTGCTCCAGGGAAATGTCTTCAGCCTCTGGGATAAAGTCCGAGTTCCGGACCATAACTTTTGGGCCTCATGGGCTGCCCACCCACCAATTCAGCAACCTGTTAGCATGTCATACTGGTCAGAGATGGGTCTGCTAGGCTTACAGAGACCAGGATCATCCTTCTCACAGACTGCTCCCCTCTGCTCTGAGAGAGCTGCCGGAAGCGTGTCCCCTAGGTTCCCACCAGGCCCCAGGTTTGCACACAGAGGAGATCCTGTACACGGCTAAGTGCACCCACCCGTGTGGTGTCTTTCCCCTCACCAAGCGTGTGTAAAGCTCAGAGCTTCCTTTGGAAATGTGGTGCCACTAGGAATGTTGGACTCTTCTGCCCTCAGGGAAAGGCAAGTACCACGGTGGACGGTGAGACAGAGCAGGTGCTGAATGTTTATTGTATAAAATAAGAAGGGGCCGCCCTTTCCTGGGACATGATGAACAAGACCCACCCCCACCCTCCCCTCCAGGGAAGCCCATCCTGGGGCTCCCCTGGACCCACCCCTGCAGCCCTGAGGGAGACCCTGCTCCCTCCTGGCCTCCCATAGGAACCAGGGAAGACTGGTGCTATATCCCAGAAAAAGGAGGCATAGGGGACAGGACCCCATCACCCCAGCCTTGTCCCCATGCTCCCCCTCCCCACCCACACCACTTCCCACAGCAGACTTAGGGACACCAGACAGCTCAACCCGAGGGTGCACGTGAGCCAGGGCTCCTCAGCCAGGCTGGCCAGACAGGGTTCTAGAAGACAGTGCACTTCTTGCCTGGCTTTTTCACTGGAGGTGGGCAGAGTACTGCCCGGATGGCCTCATCAAACACTGTCTTCAGACCTCTCTGGGTCAGGGCTGAGCACTCCAGGTATTTGACAGAACCTAGGGACATTGGGAGAAGGACAGATAGCAAGAAAGGGACCAGCAGAGGAGGTAGATGGGAGAGCGGCACAGGCAGGGCAACCTCCAAGCAGGCCCCCAATCTGTGCCCCCGCGCTTACTTACCGATCTCTCGGGCCATAGCCAGGCCTTGTGGGTAGGTGATGGGCGCCAGCTTCTTGTCCCGCAGCCGTTCGATGGTGTCCTTGTCATCACGGAGGTCCAGCTTGGTGCCCACCAGAAGGATGGGTGTGTGGGGGCAGTGGTGCCGCACCTCTGGGTACCACTGTGGGAACAGAGGTTCTGACCCTGTCACAGGCTTCAGAGACCCTTATGCCTGGTGGGGAGGGCCCCTACTCTGCCCAAAGTGGGCCCCAGCTCCTGAGGCTTTTTCCCCTGACACACGTGGTCCTTCCTGTTTCACAAGGTGACTAGGAGCTTCTTGGGCTTGGCAGAAAACAAAGCTACCCATCCAGGGAGGCCGGAGACTGCCCACAGCTTTCAGTTAGCGCCCATGGCCAGTTGTGAGCTGTCCACCCTGACACCTTCAGTGTCTCCCTCAGCAGAAAAGATCACCAGCAGAAACCCCTGCTGAGTAGGGTGTGCTTTCTATCTATCTATCTATCTATCTATCTATCTATCTATCTATCTATCTATCTATCATCTATCTATCTATCTATCTATCTATCATCTATCTATCTATCTATCTATCTATCTATCTATCTATCTATCTATTTTTGGTTTTTCGAGATAGGGTTTCTCTGTGGCTTTGGAGCCTGTCCTGGAACTAGCTCTTGTAGTCAGGCTGACCTCAAACTCACAGAGATCTGCCTGCCTCTGCCTCCCGAGTGCTGGAATTAAAGGTGTGCGCCACCACCGCCCGGCATGGGTGTGCTTTCTGCTAGGACCCCTTGGCCCACCCTACCTTGGCACGGACGTTCTCAAAGGAGGCCGGGCTCACCAGGGAGAAGCAGATCAGAAAGACATCCTTCAGAGGGAGGGACAGACAGAACTGACCAAAGGGTGTCCAAGCAGTATGTGTCTCCTCCCCATCCAGGAACCACCCAGCTCAGCCCTCTTGCCACCTACGGTCTGAGGGTAGGAGAGTGGCCGAAGCCTATCATAGTCTTCCTGGCCAGCGGTGTCCCACAGCCCCAGGTTGACCGGCTTCCCATCCACCATCACGTTGGCTGAGTAGTTGTCGAAACTGCAAAGAGGAAAGGCTAGGCTGGGCAGGGATGCTGGGCTACTGGCGCCCAGCCAGCAGGCTTGAGTTCTGAAGCCCACACAACCCAAACTCTGGCCAGTGCCTCAGCCTCACCATGGAAACCCCAAACTAGGGTCACTTGAACAAAACCTGGAACCTAGGGGAGGTCCCGTACATGTGTGACTGGCCTCTAGTGGCCAGCTCCAGCTACCTCCCACCCCTATGCACTCACACTGTGGGGATATACTCTCCCGGGAAGGCGTTGGTCGTGTAGCTGATCAGCAAGCAAGTCTTCCCCACGGCACTGTGGAAAGAGGTTCAGCCCACGTGGCTCCAGGGCCGAGCCTCCGCCCCTTTCCTCCCCGCAAGGGCAGCCAGTTCCCGCAAAGCAGGAGGTTAGTCTGGGTGACTGGGGTGGGGTGAGCAGGTCGCAGCCCGGCAGATCTGCAGCCACCTGGGGCTGATAGAAACTGACCAGAGCAGGCTAGCCTCCCAGGGAGCACAGCAGTGGGCGCGGCTGCAAGGGCTCACAATCCTGGATAGGGCGCTCCGCAACGCACAGGGGCGTCAGAGCTCCCAGCACCTTGGGTGGCTGGCTCGAGGGTGGAGCCACCCAGGAATCAGCGCAGGTGAGGCCCGGCCCCACCCACTGTGAGCACCGGGGTTGGAGGCCGGGTAGCATCAGGTGTGCCCGGGCTAAGAGGAAGGTGGACAGCTTGAGCTTGACCCCACCCCATCTGGCCCTGGACGCACGCGGTCAGGCTATGGTGGGGGCGCGGCGGAACCGCCTAACCAGGACCCCGCGTCCGTCTGCCCCGCCCCGCCTCACCTCACCCCGCAGCCGCCTACCAGCCCCTCCGCCCCTGAGGCTCGGGACAGCGCACTCACCCATCGCCGACCACCACACACTTGATGGCCTGCATGGGCGCGGGGCCGGGCGGCGGCGGGCGCGGCCGCGAGCCGAGCTGCGGAGAAATGCCCGGCGCCGCAGCGGCCGCGGACCCGAACGCCGAGCGAGCGGCCGGAGACAGCCGAGCGCCGCCGAGTGTCGGGTGCGAAGACAGCCGAGTGTGCGCAGGCGGGGCGGGGCAAGGGGCGAGCTGCGGTGGGGGCGGAGCCCTAGCCAGTCCTTGAACCCCCGAAGGCTTAGACTGAGGGTCCACACCCAGGAACGAGGATGTGGTATAACGCGGCTCAGGTTGGTGGTGCCACCGAAATGGATGTGCAGGGCGGCCGAGCCCAATGCTTGCCAGGGACACCAGCCCACCCTGCAGCTGAGAAACCCTCTTGTCTACAGACCCAGTACAGAGGTGGCCTTCCTAGTTGCCTGGTAGCAATTGGGGCAACCGAGTACCACCCGGGAAGGTTCATTAACGCGGCTGGGGCAGCGGGTGCAGGAGAAAGGAACTGGACGCGAATGTGTCACCAAGTACAAAAGTCCTGTATTTCCACCCTGCCATGGGGGCTTCCGTTCCCTCCTACCACAGTACTGTTCCGGTTTGTGATTCTGGGATTGGGTCGTCTGAGAGCGTTCCTGCGCACTTCTCGCCCGCCTATGCTAGCGGTGAGCTGCGGGTGAACTCCCTTGGATGGGCAAGTGCGCCGGTGAGCACCAGTGACGGCAGAACCCCACCCTGACGCTGCAGCTAAGGCTTTTGAACCCCAGGCCTGCCTTTGAGAATGGGATGCAGCATTTTTGCACTCGCTCCGGGCCTCCCTGCCTCCCTTCATTTAGGGGGACTCAGGGCTCTCAGGGGAGACCCTTGCACGTAAGCCAAGACAGCATTTTGCAGGAAGCTTGCCCTCTGGGCCTCTTCATCCCGGATGCGTGCGATCTCTGCCTCTTTGAGCCGTAGCTTTTCTCGGAGAGAGGCATTTTCACTCTCTCTGTCCAGCAGCGCCTCCCGGTGTTCACTCCCGACCGCTGCAAGCGAGAGGCTCAGTAAGGAGGGGGTGGGTGCCTTGCAGGGTGTCCCACGCCTTTAATCCCAGCAGAGGTGGGCGGACCTCCGAGTTGGAGGCCAGCGTGATCCACAGGAGTGAGTTCCGGGACAGCCAGGGTTATACAGAGAAACCCTGTCTGGGGGGTTCAGGAAGGAAGGGGTGCATCTCGAGGGGGGACCCCCCCACCCCATCCCAGGGCGAAGCTCCACTGTCAGGTGATATGTGATAACCTTTCAGCTGACGTTCCAGGGCGGCCACCTTCTCCCTCAGCGCCTCCTGGGCCACCAGGTCAGCCTGCAGACGGCCCATCTGTCCCTGCAGCTCCACTCTGACCCTGGTCACCTCAGCCACTTTCTCTTGGTCCTTGTTGCTCAGCTCCTGGGATGGGGTTGGGGAAGGTGAGCCCACAGCCCGGAGATGAACCACTGGACTCTGTGCTCCCTGATGCCACGCTACCTGTTGCAGCTCTTCCAGGCGCCGCTGCTGCCCCTCCATTTGCAGGTTCAGCTGGCTGGCCCGTGCCTGGGACTCAGCTACCATCTGCTTCTGCTGCAGGCAGGTACCCTGAGCCTCGTCCCTTGCCTGTGCCAAGAGCCGAATCTTCTCCTCCAGATGAGCGAGGCGGTGTTGCTGTGGGCGGGGGGAATGGCTGCTGCCCATGAAGGGCTCCCAGTCTGAGCTCAAAACCGGAGGGACACACAGTCTGCGTGTGGACTAACCTCCACCCCTCTGCAAGGACCGAAGAGAGGACTTCATGGCGTCACACAAGTTAATCAGCCACTACACTTGTCCTCCATCCAGTAGCATCTCTTGCTGGGCTCTCCTCCTGCATCTCAAGCCAGCTCTATCCTCTCTGGCCCTTCCTCTTACCCGGGCAGTACAGGAAGCACCACAGTCCTGCTGGCTGCTGGGATCTCTTGAGCTATAGTCCTGAGCCCCACAGCCCTGGTCTTGCCCACCAGACTCCTTTGCAAGGTGCTACAACCGGCCCCTGCATACTTGTGGCCGAAGCTCACCTCCTCCAAGCGGGCTTGGTTCCTGGCTTTGATGAGCTCCTCTTCGGCTTGGCCTCGCTCACTGAGCACCGCTGCCTTCGAGCGACTCAGCTCCTGCATGGCACATAGATACCACTAGCCCGTCTTGAAAACACGCTGCTCCCTTGACCCAGGGCTCCTTCCAGGCCACTGGGCAACCAGGCTGGGAAAACTTCTTCATAAATAGCCTCAGAACCACACAGCTGTTCCTTGCTCACTGAGCAGGGCTTTTACTGCTAAAGAGGCTAAAATGTCATTTCTAGTCTCTGACCTTTCGGGGATGGGTGGGTCCCCATAGTGAGACCTAACGAGGCTGAGACTTAGGGGTGCCCCAGGGTCCTGAGACCATGACTGTCACCCCGCACTCGACCCAGGGCTCATGTGGTCTCACCTCTTCCAGGGACAGCCGCAGCGCCTCTAGTCTCTGTACCCTCTCCTGCATGGCTCTCTCGCTTTCCTCCAGGTGACGTGTCATGTGATCCACCTGTCCAAACGAGGGAGGTGAGGGCCAGCAAACGCAGGCTCTTCTAGCCCTCACCCCTGGAGAGCAGGTATCATTTCCCACAGGCCTGACTTGAGTGTCCCGGTGGGCACCAAGGGCAGAGGCTCCGATCTGGAGGACATGCAGCAAGGAAGCCCATAGCTGCCTGAACTATAGATACTGTTGCCTGCAACTCTGGCATTATCAGCTCAGGGTTCGCCGGCCAGGGGCATGCATTGGGAATGTTGCACCACACAGGGCTGGTCTGCAAGCCCCAAGTAGAGACAGCAGAGCCAGGGGAATCCGTAAGACAGCACCTCCTTCGAGTGCAGCTTTTCCAAGTCTTCCATATTCTGTTTGGCTCTCCGCTTCTCCACATCCAAGCGCTCTGGAGGCCCAATGGGAAAGAGTGTGACGAGTCTTCTCAGGGGGGGGGGGGCTTTGTCCCTGGAGCTCCCTGTGCCTTTAAATGCCAAGCCCGTCCATGCCTACCTTCAGCCTGAATGGCACGGATCTTCAGCTCGGCTGATGTGTTAGTCAGCTCCTGCCTGGTCAGGAACAGCTGCTCCTGCTGAGACTTTACCTTCCGTTCCAGCTCATCCACCTGGGAAGCAGGCAGCACTAGAGGAAGCGTCTCCCAGCCCTGCGACACTACCCTAGGCTCTTTGGGTGGCTGGCCCTATCCCCCTTTGGCCACATCCTCTCAAACCCACACCCCTCACACCTGGCTTCTAAGCAGCAGGTTCTTCTCATTGGCGGCAGACAGGTCCCTGAGGAGCTTAGATTCCCGATCTGCGGCTTCCTGAGTGAGAAGGGCAAGGCAACAGACGCTTCCAGTTGGGCTGTTGCCATGTGCTTCCGTCCGCCTGCTAGTCCACACTGCCCAGCTCC
Organism: Ondatra zibethicus; assembly: GCA_004026605.1. Classification (NCBI taxonomy): domain Eukaryota; kingdom Metazoa; phylum Chordata; class Mammalia; order Rodentia; family Cricetidae; genus Ondatra; species Ondatra zibethicus. The sequence continues at coordinate 17,403 of PVIU01022623.1, read as the reverse complement.
TACCTGCTGCTCCAGCTTTCGCTCCTTCTCCTGTCTCTGCGACAGGCTCTGTCGTTCCTGTTCCGCTGCGGTCAGCAGTTCCCCCAGGTCCTGGGCCTTCTGCTCTGACAGAGCCACCGCAGCCTCTGTCATTTGCAGCCTACAAAGAGGAAGACCGGCCCCGGTCCAGCTCAGTCAAAAATGTCACCTGCTTGACAGAGGTCTTCTGTTCTCCCTCTTACCAAGCCCCCACTCAAATCCCAGGAAGAATCTGTCCCTTTCTCTGCCTTGTTGGCACGGATCTAAGTCTTTAAGGTATCTGAAGGTTCCTCTCCTTACTTGGCTTTGAGGGCATTGATGATGGATTGTCTCTCGTTGAGGGCTTCCTGAAGCTGCCCAATTCGTGCTGCCGATGCCCTGTGGACAGAGCCCCTAGCTTTTCTCCCAGCCTTGGCAGCAGCTCTCGATCTCTGTACGGTTATGTCTATAACATCCCCCAGTACACCAGGACGGAGCCAAGCACTCCACAGCTGCCACTAATGGCCAGCCCCCTTGCTTGGATAGGAGCAATGACCTTGTTTTCAGCCTTGTAACAGACAGGGCTCAGGTCAGGTTAGGTCACGCTCCGGTCAGAAGCCAGGCACTGAGTCCCAGGTACCCCAAGCTCACTCACCTGCTGTTCCTGGCCATCTCTTCTCGTTGTTTATCAATCGTCTCCATCAGATCCAGAAACTGGAGGCAGAGTCAGTCAAAACAGCATTAGAAGCAGAGCTTATACCAGTCAGGGACAGAAGTGCAGACTCCCATCCACAGAGTCAGGCTGCAGAGGACTCGGTTCACTGTCTCATTCAAAAGAAGGGTGGGCTGACTGACAGATGCCTGGAGGCTAGAACTCCCTGTCTGCTCGCTGCTCACACAGGAAGCGGGGCCAAGCTAGCCCCGGGTTGCCTTGGCTCAGAGGCCTGGAGCAAAGGAGAGTGGAGAGGGCAAGAGCAAGCCGCCAGGCTGGGCAGAGCCCAGGGCTAGTGAGGGCCCTCTGCTCACCTGCTTGGACTTCTCTTCCTGGAGGTGTTGAACCTCCTTGCTAAGGATGTTGGTGCGGGCTTTGTTTTCCCGAAAGGCAGTGAACCGGTCCTGGTTGTGGTCCATGGCTTGCTCTGTCAGAAAGAGCCATGTTATCCACCAGGTTCAACATTAGGGGATAACTCAGTCCTGTGCTGCCGGTGTCTGAAGTTGGTCATCTGGGAGCCCACCCTAGAGAAGACAACATCTCCACAACAAACCAGACAGCCCCATCCAGGGCACCTGGGTTAAGCGTTTCGGTTGAGGACAGGACTGGGTGATGCAGGACCTTGGAACAGGTCTTTTGTACATATGGGGAAGACGCTGTACTACCTCAAAAGGTGGGCACTGCCTGGAGCATCTGGCTTCCCCATCGAAGGTCAAGGGGTGTATGACTTTAAGGGATAGGTACTATCTTCTCACAAGACTAACAGCATTATAAGCCCAATGTGGTACTGTATCCCTGAACTTAGGCACCTGAGGCAGGGGGATTATGAGGTCAAAGCCAGCCTGGGCAACATAGCAAGACTGTCTTTGACACACAAAAGAAGATCAAACATAAAACAATTATAAGGACTATGGCCACACAGATACAGGGCTGGGAACAAGAAGACAGAAGAGTCAGGCATGGGCAGCAGGGAATACGGAAAAGTCTGGGACCCACGACTCCAGTCCTGAAAGCTCAGACTTTGGTGGGTGCTACCACATGGCAAACTACAGAGTCTGAGGCCAAGATATCACCTGTAAGGACTCAGGGTTCGTAGGCAGATGACAGTGAGTTCTGGCATCCCCACTCACGTCCACTCCACATACAGCACAGACACAAACTCAGGGGAAGCTACAAGGAAGCCTCCCTAGCTGGGGCTCAGGCCACCTGACGCTGTCAGAGCAAGGCTTTATGCCACAGGGCTTTAGCTTCTTGCCTGTGGAACCGGCACCCCCAGATTACGTAGGTGCTAAGATGTGTGAGCGTATGCGAGAAGCCTGGTGTAGGCACCAAGCAAGCTGTTTGTCTTCAGCCGACTCCCCCTTGACCTAGGCTAGCTACTCATACCCTGGGCCTCCATGTCATGATCCCTGAGCCACACCCTTCCGTGGTGGATGGGCTTCTTTTTGGGGCTTCATGCTTTGCTCCAGCTTGTAAGAAGCTAGCAGCCCTGAGCGTCCCGTACCCACAGCTCTCAGGACGTCGCCGGGGATGTTGTTCCCAGCCAGGTCCAGCCTCCACAGGGTTCTGTTGCTGGGGAGGCAGTTCACCAGGGCCCGGCCCCCCAGGAGACCGATGTTATTCCAGCGCAGGTCTGGAAGGAAACCTGTTGTCACTCGGTTGGATGGGAGGTCCTGGCTGAGCCCAGGATGCTTCCTTTGTGCTTTACTGCCTGTGGCTGCCAACACAGCCAGGAGCCCAGGCCAGCCTCCCCAGCAGCAGAGGGACAGGGTACGGCTTAAGACAGCCCACCGTACCCAGGTCTCACGGGGGTACGGCAGAATTCAGGAGACCTCACCCAGCTGCTGGAGAGTGGTGTTTCCCTTCAGGGCCAAGGCCAGTTCCTCTGCCCCCTTGTGACTGATCTGGTTGTTCCGGAGGTCCAGCTGCCGCAGGGTGCTGTTGGCTGCTAGGCCCCCACAGAAGGTGGCGAAGGCATCGTCCCACATGCCAAGGTTGTTCCATTCTAGGGTGAGACTACGGGAAAGATGGACACAGGTTCTCGGCTCAACTGAACACTTGTCCCATGGGGTCCAGGGCATATAACGGGTGAGAGTTAGCCGGCTTTACTATCCACCCATGGTTGCAGGACTGTATCCTCCGGGGCCAACCCTAAGCCACGCAGAGAGGAAGCTGTGACGTACAGGCGCGGCCTGGGTGTAGTCCTACCTCTGAATGGACTTGTTCTGTCGCAGGAGCTTTCCCAGGGCCCCGGCTCCCGCACCTCGGAGGTTGTTGCCCTAGAAAAGGAACACCCTCACTACCCTGGCTCTGAATAGCACATCTGTGCCCCACAGACTCAGGCAGTGCAGAAAGCTAGGAGGCAGCTCCGGGCAAAGGCACGGCTGCCAGATCCTAGTCTCCCTGACAGTAACGGCATCATAGCGCCCAGCGCCTTGGAGTTTGCATGAACACTGTTGAGAACAGGGTATGTAGAGCATGCTCAAAGCAACACTCTGCCTTTAAAACACGTCCAACACACAGGGTCCTCAGAGAGCAGTCCTAAGACCTTGGGTATTGGGAACGCTTACAGACAGGTTCTAGCAGCTGTCAAGACCCCAGGCCCTGGGTCTGTCTCTTTCCACTGCCCAGGGTGCAGGCCTGCTCACCTTTAGGTCCAGATGCTGCACAGTGGTGTTGGCACACAGCCCTTGGAACAGCAGTGTGGACCCTGCGTAAAGGTAGTTGGAAGAGAGGGCTGCTACCCAGAAACAGAAGAGGGACAGATTCTGTCCTGGGGGTGCCCATGATTTTAGTTCACAGTAGGAATGAGTTTCCCCATTTGCTGTACGGCCATGTTAGAAACATTTGAGCGTGCCAGGCCAGACATTTCTTGAGCCAGGATGGGGAACTGTGAAAGCTGGAGACATTAAGGCTATGCCATTACAGTGACATTGACATGGGGAAGGGGAGGGGACAGGGAAAGCGCACTGACTTCCCAGCTACCCAGGTCAAACACAACCGGGACACCGGCCCTTAGGCCAGCCTGGAGGCGAAGGGCTTGAACCCCACTCGGAAGTTTCGGGTGCTGTTCCAAGGCCACCGGCCTCACCTTCCTCGCTCAGCATACAGTCGCTGAGGACAAGTTCCTTCAACAGCGACTCGTCAAGCAGCAGCTTGCCCAGGGCCCTGCAGGTGTCCACCGTCAGGCTCTGAGTAGCCAGGTCCAGCCGGCCCCGCGGAAGCTGGTGCAGTTGCTGCAGGACAGCCTCCTGGGGCTCAGCCCCACTCTCCTTGCACAGGCGGCTGTAGGAGCGCCGGAACTCCTCCATATTCCCAAACGCTGACAGGGCCTTGCAAGCATGCCCCTAAACACAGGCTGCGCGTAAGCTTGCTAGGCCCTTTCCCTAGAAGGTGTACACAGGGGCGTTGAGCTGAGCTGGCCCTATAAGGGGAGGCCTAGAAATGTGGAATAGAAAGGAGGTCAGGACCGCTCGAGGAAGGGGTTCGGTGATAGGGAGAGCCCGAGCGCAGAGCACTGGCCTAGAAGAGCAGGTAGGCGCGTTGCACGTACCCTGATCTGGCCCTGCGGCCCCTAGCCCGCCCTCGCAACGTGGCCTCGGGTTGCTGATGCTGTGCTCTGGACGCGGTCCCGCGCGCCTCAGTATCCAGGAAGAGCGTGGGGCTCCGGGAAGGAGATGGGAACTACAACTCCCATGAGGCATCGCGGAAGAAGCGCCCTCGGTAGACCAATGAGAGCGAAGGGCGGGCCTGCTCTGGGTCTCCAGCCACGGGAGCCGAAGCAGGGCGCTCCGACTCATTGGTTGGGAACTCAGGGAGGGTGCGGAGAAGAGGGGGACCCTTAGGTGATTGGCTGCCGGGCTTGGAGGCGGGACTTCATGGACGCGCTCCACGTTCATTGGTTAGGATGCGGGAGGGTTCCGGAGAGCGCGCACTGAGACTGTGGCCATGGAGGAAATGAGCGGCTTCCCGAAGGTGAGGCCCACGGGAGTGGTGCGAAGTTAGCTTTGGGCGTTGCGGATCGCCGCGTGACACTGTGCAGACTCGAAGTCAGCCTTAGCGCTGTGTTCCCCTTGGTGGGGGTCGGGCATCCCTGGGCGCGCTCTGCGGCTGACCGAGCAGGTCCGTAGATCCAGGCTGGTGACAAGGGGTCTTCCCGGGAGGGACCACAGAGCCTTTTCAACCCGGCCGATGCGGGTGCGTGGGCCGGCATCATTTCTCAGTGACAAGCAGATGTGCAAGACTCGCCCATCTGCTGGGGGAAACAGAAGCGAGGTGTTCCGTCCCATGAGTGCTGCGGTCAGGGGTCGGCTCTTTGTTCAGGCCGGTGCGCGCCCTGTGCGGACTTCGAACTGGCTTCCGCGCTCCGTTCAGTACTTGCAGAGTTTTGGAGGCTTTGGCCAGACTCGGGGTTGTGGTCTTTCATTGGACTACGCTAAGTGGGCTGTCCTAGGAGAGACAGGGAGGGAGGGACCGGTATCCCTGACTGTGGGCTTCTGGACCACTAACGAGCTTGTGTGCCACGGGATTCCCCCTAATCCTACCCTCCAGCAGTTACGTCCACTCGTTCATTGACTGGCCCGCGGAGCTAAGTCCAGTCCTGTGCTGACATTCCGCAGCTGGGACCTGTGGAGCCTTCTCTGGTAGCGTGCAGGGGACCAGCAGGTGGCGCTGCTCTCACGTGATTGCTCATGGTCCCTCCTGACAAGTTCACCTGTGCCTCAGACTCAGTATGTCCATTCCCCCACCTGTGCCCCCTTCAGCAAATGGGTATCGTGGCCACCACGTGGCTGATGCTCTTGAATCCAAACTCACCTTGCTCTGTAGGTCACCCACTTCTAGGGTCCTGGGTAGGCGTCTTCCGGCCAGCTCTTCCCCAGCCATCTCCCATTCTGCTCTTCACTAGGTAAACTTGAGCGGTCTGATGGCTTCACAAACTGCAGATTCTCAGGGGCTCTTCAGGTCTCACTTTGTGTCTCTCCACTGAATTTCGAGACAGTGTCTGTGTAACAGCCCTGGCTGTCCTGGAACTCGCTCTATAGACCAGGCTGGCCTTGAACTCACAAGAGATCTGCCTGCTTCTGCCTCCTGAGTGCTGAGTGCTGGGATTAAAGGCGTGCGCCACCACCGCCTGGTTTCCACTGGATTCTCACCCTCATCGCCACCTACCTTTCAGGGTCTCAAACCATCCCTGAAGCTTGGCTTACCTTCGGCCACCACCACTCGTCCTCATACTGCACCGTTACAGCTAGGTCTCTCCAGACCTGTAGAAATTAGCTTGATACGGGAAATAACCAGGCTAGCTAAAGGATGAGACAATTATATCTTTATTTATTATAAGGGGAAAACTCACGAAACAGGAACGGGAAGTACAAGCTCAGCTGTGTGCGGGGGGGGGGGGACCACAGAGAGAGAGCACCCGTCCGTGCCCCATTTTTCTCTCGGCCTCCAGGAAGCCACACCTTAGCTAGGTTCCACCTCTTAAAAGATGATTGGTTAACAAAGCTTCCCCCATCACAGACCTAGTCTCTAAATCTTAATTTACAACTAGAAATGACTTCCAACTTCTTAAGCTTAAGTGTTCTCGGATATCTGTCCAGTCACCCACCCCTCTAGCCACAGCCCAGCTCTAACGTGCTAAGCGTGGTGTGTGTGTCTCTGTGTCTGTGCAGGAGTAATCCAAGCCAGGTCGTGCTGATAGACTGCCAAAGGGTCAGCATTCCTCAACACTGCCAGGGCCCACTTTAGGAGCATGAGCCTCCACCCCTGGGCCTGATGGAGGGCCACCTCCCAGCAGTGAAGGTGCAGCTTGTCCCTCAGCTCCTAGGAATGGCAATGATGTCACCAGACTCCCCCATCTCTTGTGCTCCCGTCCCTATAGGCAAGTCTCTGAAGCTCTTCCTGACAGCCTCCCCTCAAAGCACAGCCGGCCTCATCCCCTCAACCTGGGAAGAGGCCCAAGGATGGCAGTGTTCTAGCTGGGAGTTACAACCATGCTCCACCCAGAACTGGTACTTGCGGGACCTGTTGGGAATGGCACTGACTCCCCACCCTTCTTCCAGGAGCTGGTGAGCAGAGTTCTGCATCTGCACTTCAGGGATTGCAAGACGAAAGGTTTGGGGCGCCAGTGGGGTGGGGAGGAATGTGGAGCACGGGGAGGAAAGGAAGGCTGTCTGTCCCATAACCTGCCCTCTCCCTCCAGTCAGTGGGGACGCGCTGCAGCTCATGGCGGAGTTCTTGAAGATCTTCGTGGTAGGTAAGCCAAGGGCCCCCACAGCACCAGAAAATGGAGATTCCTTGTTTTATTCTTCAGTAGACAAACTAAGGGGTTTTTCTTAGCTACGGCCAACCCTCAATCCTGTCCCTGAAACTTACTAAGGAGCCAGCTAGGCCTCCTTTGAGGCCTGACAAGGGCTCCCCCAGCTCACTTCAGTGTCTCTCCAGAAGCTGCTGTCCGTGGGGTGCAGCAGGCCCAGGCAGAGGACCTAGACATTGTGGATGTGGATCAGCTGGAGAAGGTGCTCCCTCAGCTGGTACGTGGGCTCAGGTGGGGCCGCCTGCAGCCCTCCAGAGTGGAGCCTGTGTCACCGCTAGAGCACATCTCTCTCCCACAGCTCCTGGACTTCTAGAGTTTGGCCTGTGGCCTGCAGAGTCTAGGATGAAGTCCCATCAGCATTGACACCGAGTTCCCGAATTCTCCAGCTTCCAGGGGACGGGAAGACACCAGGAGCTGTTACCCTCCCTCCCTATCGCCTCTGGGGTCCTGTGAGACAGGTGCAGGGAAGGTGGGTTGCCTGCCCACAGCCAGCCACCCACACCAGCCTTCCTTTATAAACAGTGCTGCCTTCTTGCCCCCTCCATCAGAGCCGCTGTGTGGCTTTTAACCACCTGACCCTCACCCCCAGGATGCCTCCCTGAGATGTAGATTTGTTCTTACAAAGCAACATCAATAAATCAACACCATCTCTCCAAGGTTTGGCCTTCTTGTTGCCATTAATCACCCAGTCTAGTTGCTTCAAAGCCTGAGCCCCATGCTCCCTTCCGTCTCAGTGGGACAAATGCAGAACTCTCAGAAAGGACAGGATGACAAACAGCATGTGTGCACACGCTGCCGTAAAACCAGAGCCTGCACACATGTGGCTGGCTCGCTCGGAAAACGTTACTCCTGCCACAGGCCACAGCAACTGCCACTAGTAGGCAGTGCAGTCCAAGAATGTCTCTGTGAACCAGTAACGGTTCACAGGGGCAGCAGAACCAGGACACCATGCTCAACTGCAGTCTGGGTATAAGCAAGGGATAGGCCGTACCCTCAGAGAGGTGGAGCCAAGAGGCTGACTTGGAAGCCCAATCCAGGCTTGAGGCCTCTGACCCGGCCCTGGCAGGTCAGTTCTCAGGAGACATGCAGGTTGTCTTGCTAACCCCAACACCTAGTGCCCCAGTCAGTCCAGTGTGGGGACACCGTGGAGCACCCAGGAGTTAGGAGGCCCAGAGGTCAGTGCCAGTGGTATCAGTGAGAGGTGGGGGTGGGAGGACAAGTAGGAAAGGCATATAATACCAAGGGATGACAACTATTCTCAAAGGGCAACCTCTGAAAGCCATGGTCAGACTGGATTTAGCTGAGTGGATAGAGCTGCTCTAAACGCCGGCAACTCCCACATCCCCATATCCTCCCTCACACAGTGGGTTCCTGGATGGCTGGTGGACGCAGAGCTCCTACCAGCTTAAGTGCTGGAACTGGACTTGCAGTCCCACTGAAAGCATACAGAAAGGGCTACCAGAATACCTCAGGCCAGGCACAGCCAAAGGTAGCTTTGTGGTTAAGTGCCTGCTTCCTCTATGGCAGTATGCCAGAAGCTTGGAATAGCCCCAGGTTGTAGATAATTTGCCAAGGAGGCTTCCTCCTACGCTTTGGTCCATTCAGTAAAGGAGCTAATGAGGTCAGATATAAATGAAGAGGAAGCTGGCCTACCCAGGGTTCTGGCCTTCTCAAGCCCTTCAGAGATGCCTCAGCTTTTTAAAATAGAAACACCCTGTGGTCCAGCCAAATTCCCAGGGGGTCCTTTGGGTAGCAGTGAATGAGACTGTGCTGGATGGAGGCCTGAGGGCCATTTCTGCAGAAAATCGGAGGCCTTGAGAGTAGCGCGAGTCTTTATTCCTGCTCGGGGTGGGTGGGGTGGGATCTTGTGGCTGATGATGGGCTGGTAGCTCTCACCTCTTGCTGGCTGTGATACAAACACCAGAGTGAGCACACGCTCCTGGGCTACCGCCCAGCCACCCTGCCCTATCCAGTTGGTACACGACAGGCAGGCACCTGGCAGCTTCAGCCACTTGGGCACTTTGCCTAGGCTTCTCCTCACAGGCTGGGCTGTCCCTTGAATGGGCTCTGGGGGCCCCAATGCCCCCTCCTCAGCGATTGGTTCGGACGCCAAGGACAGAGGGTCAGGGGCTGGCAGCAGGGGTGGGGACCCGGTGGCCCGGGACATACACCTAGGGATGAGAGGCCAAGGGTAGGTGGTGGGCACAGCCTTGGTGGGACTCCCAACCCCTCAGGAGCTTACCTGGCCACCAGCACATCAGCCGCAGATGGGGAGACGGTGTGTTCTAGCAGTCCAGGTTCCAGGTAAAGACCTTCAAGGCCAGAGCCCACCCTCAGTCACAGTGAGACCTGCACTTCCACCCATGATTGCAAGTGGTGTGTGGCTAGGCAGGTGCCCCAGGGAGGTGGGTACTGGGCTGCAGATGCCCAAGCCCACAAGGACCTCAGAGTGAATGCTTTCTAAGGAATCTTGATTTGGACATCAGGGAAACTGGGATTCTGGGTGAGCCCTGTTGGCAGGGGTCAGAAGTGAAGCCTCACTCACCTGTTGGTTCTTCAGCTCCAAAGTGCACAAGGGCAGCAGGGAAGAGGTTTGCCTACAAGGAAGGCAGGGAGGGCTCAGAGGGCCAGACAAGCAGTGTTCAGCAGGCTCGGTCTCCCAAAGACGATTCCATCCCTTCCTCTAGCACTCTACCCTCGTGGACCACTTTTCACTAGTGTGAACTGTGGTTCCTCCATGTTCCACTGCCCAGCTGCACTCTGGAAGCCCACGGCGCACTGAGTTTATGACTCAGGTACACCTTGGCAAGGTGGTCAGAGGAGACAGAGCTGTTGAGTGCAGGGCTGGTCCACCAGCCTGACACTGAAGTGGGAAAGACCTGCCCCACTGACATACAACTCACCCCACTTATGCCCCCCAAAATAAGAGTGGGGGGCTGTGGGTTGGAGCATCTCTATAGTTAGGAATGTAGAGGCACTGGGAGACAGGAGTGCCCTAGGGAACAGGCCCAGGCAGGGCTGTCAGCACTGGACTAAGCAGGAAACTGGAGCCAGGACCAGCACAAGCTCCTCTATTCCTCCCAAACAAGGACAGCTAGTGCTTTGAAAATGCAACTGAATACTTGGGATCAAAGCCTTCTAACCCACATCTACCAAGGGGTGGGGATACGGGGTTCTAACCAGGGACTGGCCCTGCTTTCCTGGGCACAGGTGTGGCGTGGGAGTGAGAAGTAGATAGGGCTGCTCCCGTTGACACCCTTGCACATGAGGCTCCGAGCCTCCTTAACAGGGAGTGTGGCAGCACAGCCCAGAGCTGCAGAGGCCCTAGTGTCACACACCAGAATGTTTTCCTCTTTTTCAGTCTCTGTGCCTTGGGGGGAGGCGGGGGGCGCGGCTGGAGCTGGCTGACGTGGCCAAAGACTCAGGGCAGCCAGGAGCCTGGCAGGACCTGGGAAGGGGCTGCAGCTGCAGGCTGAGGGCATTCTTTCCATGCGGCTTCAGGCTCCTGTGAGTGCCACAGGCTGGAGGGGTGGGCGGGGTGGGTGGGGTTGGGGGGGATGTTAAAAGATTAATAAGAGCAAGCTTCAAAGGCCAGGCCTAGGAACGCTGAAACCTCAGCCTCCAGCCGGCAGCAGAGGGACACAAACAAGGGCGGTGAAGGCTTTGAAACGCAATTGTGAGGTCTGCGATCAAAGCATCGTGAGAGGAGGCCTGTGGGGTGGGCGGGGGGCTGCCCTAGTGCCCCTGGACAGGCGCCAGAAGGAAGCCCAGGGATCCAAGCAGGGGGCATGGGGAGGACAGTGCTGGGGCCTTCCTCAGCCCAGAATGGCTAGCTCGTCTCCAGGGCCACCTTCTGTTCTTGCTGCCAACAACTGAGCAGGGTTCACAGGCAGGCACGCTATGGCCGTGTTCTTTCTGGCACTCTGGGAGCCTGACTGGCTCACCCACAGGATCTCATCTGTCCCCTGACTGGCTCACCCACAGGATCTCATCTGGCACCACCAGTCAAGGGGGCTCCCTTGGAAGTAACTGAGGAGGCAGCTACCAAGACTGGACCCTTACCTGGAAATGCTTAGGAAGCTCAAAGAGGGCCAGGCAGAACCCAGAACACCGAGAAAGGAAAGGCCAGCTGTGGGGCTTTGGCCCTACCTAGCCCTAGATGAGGGAGAAGTGAGGGCAGTGGACTTGCTGACATCAAGGCTAACCCCACTGTACCTCCCCCTGCAGCTGGGTCCCCTGTGACAGTGCGGGAGCTTCTGTCCTCCTCAGGAGCAGCCGTCACTTTGGTTCATAACCAGAAGCACGCTGCTGTCTTCCTCTTTCTCCCAGGACCAAACAATCCTGCACAAGGACAAGGCCACCACCCCTTCAGGGGGTTGCATTCTCAAGCTGCCTGGCTACACACCAGCCATTGCCAGAATCAAGCCTGTTCAAGGGAGGGAACAGCGGGACAGCCTGTTGGTGGGGTCTCCTTCGAGGAAGAGCGGCCTGTATTCCAATGACAGGAGACAGGGAAATCCCTGGCTGGGGTCTCAGCAGACTCAGCTGGAGGCCTGAGGAGTCCTTTGGGCACTATCTGGCTCTGGCAGCAGCACAGAGTCCAGAGCCTGCCTCACCGCTCCTCTCCCTCTCCCTGAACTTGAAGACAGGATGCCCTCCAGCCTGGGGCAGGAGTTCAGGAGAGCATGGGGAGGGAGTTCTCTCCCACAAGGGGGCCCTCTAGGCCCCTAGGACCAGCTCCTGGGTGAACTCATCCTCTCTGTCACCCTTCAGTGCCTGCCCAAAACTAAAACCCTTGCCCATTTGATTGGGTTTCTGAGGTCGCAATGGAACAAGGGAGAAGTAGACAGAAGACCATCCCAACCAACAAATGGGATTCCAAGCTCTGCTCACTCCACAGCCCACCAGGGGCCACTCTGCCCCACACTGAAACTTAACACTGGCCAGGACCCCAGGCTTTGACCCATTCTCTCCACCCCCAGCACAGACACACACAAAGAAGCAGTGGACAGACTTGACCACCTGACTACAAGTTTCAAGCTACAATCCTCCCCCTAGATTCCCAGAACTACTTAGAGCTCAGGGGAGGGATGGGGGTGGCAAATGACCAGCAGGTCCCAGAATACACCAGAGGGCAAGAAAGGCAAGACCTCTCCAAGCTACAGAAAGCATAGCGGGCTATGTGTGGCTGGGCGCAGGGTCTCTAGACTTTTCCTGCTTTGCCTGGCTTCCCTCCCTGTGGCATCAACAAAACACTACAAAGCCTTGAGCAAGGAGGTGGACTGAGGCAAAGCAGGGAGACTAGGGCTCAGGCCCAGAAAGTTTACAGAGCAAACAGGGCTCTGCTCCCACCTTTTTGTGGTCTTAGTCCTCCCTGCCCCCACTTGCTCTCCTGAGTCAGTGGCATCCCCCACATGGACCCCTTATGGTCTACTGTGGACCACCCCTGGGCAGCAGAGCCCAGCCCAGCTGCAGCTTCCAGGGATGATGCCTGCTCACCTACCGGAGCGGGCAGGCTTCTTTCCCTCAGCAGCAGGCAGGGATGCCACCCCTTGGGAGGCCCCGTGGCTCCAGACAGAGCTGACAGATGAAAGGAGGCGGCTGCTAGTAGCAGGGCAGTGTCACCAGGAATCAGGCAGAGGCGGATGAGAGGCACCCTGGGGCTTTGGGGGTGCATGTAAATCCTGGCTGGGGGAGGGGACTGGGCACTGGCCCTCAATCCCAAAGCGTCTTCCAGATTCAGTGTTTATCAACAGGCTGGCCAGGGAGGTTGGGAGGGGCAGAGATGAAGGAAGAGGGCCGGCGCCTGGAGGTTCATAAGCCAAGAAGGGAATCACAGGGTCACAGGCCCACTCTGGGTGCCTCCCGACTTTCCGCTACTCCAAAGCCACGTGGCCCTACTCCTTCCCTCAACAGCCCTGGTGAACTCCCAGCATGCAGACCTGCTTGCTCCCAGCCCCATTTCACCCCAAGTGTCAGCTCTAGGCAGCCAGTGGAGTCTGTCACCCCCAACCCAGACCTTGTAGAGCCCTTCAGGCGCCTCTGTTGTTAATTAAAATATCTGAAGACTTTGAAAAGAAAACCATTAGGCCAGAGGGGCCAGGGAGGCCCCACCTGCTCTCCCAGGGGCGAAGGAGGCAATCATCCCTCCTGGCTCCGTGGGGCACAGGGTCAAGTAGCCTCTCTGCCTCAGAGCTCTCTGGACCTCCAGAGGCCCCAAGGAAAAGCCTGGGCCAACCATGGTATTCCTACCAGAGATCAGCAGGGGTCCTGGGGAAAAGGTTGAACCCAGGAGGTGGTGGCAGAGATAAGGGCCAACAGCAGCCAAGGACCCCAGCCCTCCTCTCTGTACCACTCCAGGACCAAGCTGCCAAGTCCCTTCCTCACTCAGATGCTAGGAGGCGGGTGTCATGCAGCAGCCAGAGGCCAGGACCTCTAGGCGGCCCCAGCTGAGGACAGCAGGGCAGCGAGCTGGGCAGGCCCATCCCCACCCTGGGGCCAGGCAGGAAGCGGAGGAGGTTGGAAAGCCCTGTCAGAAACAACTTCAGAGGCTCACTGCTCCCTCTGAATTTACCGGCTCTAAAAGGCTTTATTACCCACCCACAGGGCCTGCCAGGGCGCTCCTTCCCAACCCAACCGCAGCATGGCGCCCTGCCCTCCCAGCACAGCCAGCCCCAGCAGCCCTTGTGAGGCAGTTGTACCTGAAAGAGAGTCAGCGTGTGGTCATCCAGGACCATTTTGGGAGGGGCGATGACTGTGGAGAGAGGTGCTGTTTATCAGGACACCGGCCCCACACCTCAGGGACACCCCCACCTCTGCTGCTCAAGGGGTCCTCACCACCCTGGTGGCCGCTACGCTCCTGGATCCACTGTCTCCCTTGCAGCCTGAGCCACAGGGTGGGACTGGGAAAGAGGCCAAGCTGGGGAGCTGGGCACTGACACTCCCTCCAAGGGACCACAGGGTGGGTAGCCAGACAAGTCCCAGCCCAGAGAGGAGGTCACACCTTGCAGACTAAAAAGAGGGTCGGTGCCAGATGGAGCAGAGGCAGGATGAGGGGCAGAGACTCACACAGGTAAAAGGAGAGCTCGGGATTCCCCAGGTGGCTCCTGACAAAGTCTCGCAGGTCCCCCACTGTTGAGAAAGGGGAGCATCAGCAGACTCTTCCAACACTCACTGCCAAGGTCCTGCTGGAAACCTAGAGACATCAGCCCCCGGGCTATCCCTGGCAATACAGACTCAGCACCCCCTAGATGTGGGGATTCAATGATGTATTCCCCAACCTTCCTAGATGGTCAGTCTGGATGGAGACTATAGCACAGACTGCTTCCATATCCTGAGGCAAGAGTGGCTGCCTACTGACAGCCATGCCAAGTTAAGCACACAACTCCTCCACCTGAGCTCTGCCAGGGCTCAGGCCTAGAACTACTCCGTCCTCCCTGCTGTAACTCAGACCATCGGCTCTGGTGGCTTTGACGCCTTCTTCTGAGAGAATTCCTACCTATTCATGTCCAAAACACTCAGGGTCATGAGCTCTGAGGACAAGACCAAGGGCTGTGAAGAACCAGCCCAAGTCCTGACCTGAGTCAGGATCCACAAATGCTGCGGCCTCAGAGCCATTTGAGTGGACGAGGATGGCAGCCTGCAACTACCCAGTGGGCACAGCGACCCTCCACAGGCCACTGCAGGTACTCACCTGTCTCACTAGGGCGGAAAAAGCCCTGCAGAATGTAGCGGTCAGGGAACAGGACCCTCAGTGCTACCTGTGTGGTCAGAAGGAATTGTCAGAGCTTCACCCAGCACAGGGAGGGGTCTCATTGCTCAGTTCCCACTATAGGAACTGTCAGCTACCCCAGGCCTGGTTTTCCCTTTGATTCTCAATACATCTGAGCTATAAGGAAAAAGAGCCAAGTGCCCAAATGTATGGGCAAATGCATTCTAAAATGTATGGGCATATGCATTCTAAAATGTATGGGCATATGCATTCTAAAATGTATGGGCACATGCATTCTAAAATGTATGGGCAAATGCATTCTAAAATGTATGGGCAAATGCATTCTAAAATGTATGGGCAAATGCATTCTAAAATGTATGGGCAAATGCATTCTAAAATGTATGGGCATATGCATTCTAAAATGTATGGGCAAATGCATTCTAAAATGTATGGGCAAATGCATTCTAAAATGTATGGGCATATGCATTCTAAAATGTATGGGCAAATGCATTCTAAAATGTATGGGCAAATGCATTCTAAAATGTATGGGCAAATGCATTCTAAAATGTATGGGCAAATGCATTCTAAAAGCTCACAAGCTGGGCATGGTGGCACACTCAGGAATTCAAGGTCATCGCTGCCTATAAATTTTTAAAAAAATTTTATTTAGATTCATTTTATGTGCTTCGGTGTGAAAGTGTCAGATCCCCCGGAACTGGAGTGACAGACAGGTATGAACTGCCATGCGGGTGCTGGGAATTGAACCCAAGTCCTCCGGAAGAGCAGCCAGTGCTCTTAACCACTGAGCTATCTCTCCAGCCTCTATAAAGTAAATTTGAAGCCAGCCTGGACTATATGAGCCCCTGTCTAAAAGAACGAAAGGATGAATGGACAAATGAACAAATTAATATAGTACAACCTGCATATACTTTCAGATCTGCTCTAGTGGCTACGTGCGGTGGTGTATACTTGGATTATCAATGTTTGGGAGGTAGAGGCAGAACACTAAACAACAACAACAAAACAGAAACGAAGATTTTTCATCATGGGGTTAGAGGATAGTCAGTGGTGGAGCCCTTGCCTAGCATATAGAAGGCCAAGTTCAATTTTCATCCTAGTGCGCTGTGGGGTTAGCTGGCCAATCCTGAGCCTCAGGTCACAGTCTGTCATGATACCCACTCAACCAGGGGACACTTGTCCCATGTGGTGGTGCCAGCTATGCAAGCCTGGGGCTGCCTAAACTGTGAGCCACCTGTGGGCATTGTCATAGTCACTTTCTGGGGCATGTCCTCCCCACAGGAACTTAAGGAAGTCCTTGCTTACCTTTGGGTAACGTTCCAGTTTTTCTTTCATCTGAGCCTCCCTGAAGGCCTTGGTCACTAAGGGGGCTTCTTCCAGGCGCTTCCTGTGGTGAAGAGGGCCAGGTCCTAGTCTCTCAACAGAAAAGCTCCTCACCCTTGCTCTGCAAGATCTTTTTTTTTTTTTTTTCGAGACAGGGTTTCTCCGTAGCTTTGGAGCCTGTCCTGGAACTAGGTTGTAGACCAGGCTGGCCTCGAACTCACAGAGATCCTCCTGCCTCTGCCTCCCGAGTGCTGGGATTAAAGGTGTGCGTCACCACCGCCCAGCTAGCTCTGCAAGGTCTTAGTAAGGGTTATTCTCCCCCAAGAGGGTAGGAAGGGACCAGAATGAAGGTTACCATGGAGGAAAGCCATGGGAGATGATTACAGGGCCAGGGGCACCCACCGCTCACTCTTGAGCTGGGCCAGGCGTCTCCTCACATCATCCACGGTCACTTCAAAGAACTCATCAGGCACCTCTGCTGGCCAGGGCTGCAGCAAGTCCTCTAGATCAGGGTGGCATACTACAGGATCTCGGTCAACAGGCTGTGAACAGAGAAACTCAGCTGATATGGTTTCAGCTATGCGTGTGCGTGCATGTGCGTGTGCCTCAGACCCCACAGTTGTGCATGCAGAGTCTCCCTCCCAGCTCACCATTTCACAGCCTGTGTAACACTGGGCCAGGGCAGGGCCTGGGACAGCAGTATAGAATCCCTGATATCAGCCCTCGGTGGGCATCGGTGCTGTCCATGGGAACTGAACTTCAGGGCAGCCCAGGAAATGTCCTAACAGACTTCTTGCCTCTATGGAAGAACCTCAAGATCAGGATGCCAACTTGAGGAGGTGCACCCCAGTTGGAGGCCACGTCAGGGGTTCCAGAAAGGAGGAACAGTAGAAGCCACCAAATTAGAGTGTTGGCAAAAACTCCAGCCAACTGCCCCTACTGCCCTCTCGGCCGCAGCCCCAAAGCCAGGCTGACTCCACCTCTCCCCTGGGGAGCAAGCTGGCCCTCCCTCTGCCCACCCAGGGACAGAGGAAGGGCCAGCGTCACCCCTAATTGGCATCAATGGCAATGCAAATTACAAGGCAGGCCCAGTCCATTGCGGTGCCCAGGAGGGTGGGCACCTCCTCTGTGCCGGAGCCACCCCACGGAGCCAGGCCTGACCGAGGTGCCCAGGAGAGTGGGCACTTCCTCTGTGCCGGAGCCACCCCACGGAGCCAGGCCTGACCAAGGTGCCCAGGAGAGTGGGCACTTCCTCTGTGCTGGAGCCACCCCACGGAGCCAGGCCTGACCGAGGTGCCCAGCTGTGCTGGCAGAACCCATCTTGGG
>PVIU01022622.1:0-29069 GCA_004026605.1 Ondatra zibethicus | reverse complement strand
GGCAGGGTGCCTTGCCCTCTCTCAGGACTGGAGGGGGGTGGAGGAAAGAGTGGGGGGGAGCGGGAGGGGGAGGAAGGGAGGAAGTGGGGATTTTGATTGATATTATTTTTAAAGAAAAAAAGATTTATGTAAATTTCACGGCAAAATAAAAATTAACTTGTATCTAAGGGAAAAAAAGACATTTAAGAAGAAAGGTCAAGAAACTAAGATCCATTCCTCCCCCTGCTCCATTATCAGCTTATGTTTCAATAGCTTTCTAAAAAATAGTCTTAAAAATATTACTTCCTTAAAGTTTAAGGTATCTACAATTATCATTTTATTTCTTCTGAAGGGTTTGGAGACTTAGTCAGATACTAAAAGTTGACTCATAAAAAGCACTTCAGTATCCCTGTTAAATTTCAGTATCTTGGAGGAAATTTCCTACATTTTAGAAAACCAGTAAGGCTGCATGGTGGCTCTTCCAGTAAGCAAACAGGATAGCTCCAGTAGCTCTTTGAGAACATCTGTGGGCTGCTTGCAAGGCCCCGAGAGCCTCCAGTATTTAGCCTTCATCTAGAAAAGGCAGGCATGTCCACACTAAAAAGCATTTATGACACATAATTGTTGGCTCTAATTTCATATAAGCAAGACATGTAAGTTCTGCCATAAGTAGGAAACAGTGTTGACATCAGCCTTAGTCTTTAAGTGCATTACTAAGATTCCACAAAGACAAAATCCCACAGCAGTATTTAAATGAATCTGTGTACTTATACTTATCACAAAATATATCATTTTTTCCATCCTAAAAGGCCCTTTATAAAGCATGTTACTATTTAGTTGATATGAACAGGCTTCATGTATATGATATAAACATGGTTGTTTATAAAACATGGTGATCAAGTATTTTAAAATTAGAGTAAACAACATATGCAATGAAAAACACAGTGTGTGGTGAGCAAAAACCAGTCAATATTAAAGCTATTGAACCCTACATGATCCATGTTCATTACTATATCCTCAGTGAGTGGTATACAGATGATGATACCCAGTAGATAACTGTTAAATTATAACTTAATTAAATAAATCATGCCAGGGTTGGTGGTACCTGTGAGGCAGCTTGATCTACATAGTGAGCTCTAGGACAGCGAGGGCCACACAAAGAAACCCTGTCACTATGTCTTCCATGTTTTTAAAAATATCTAAAAGAATGCAAGTACTTAATAGTTGAACCAGAGGACTCAGGCTTGGTTCCCAACATCTACATGGTAGCTAACAACTATCTATAACTCTTATTCTAGGAAATCCAATGTCCTCTTCTGGCTTCTGCAGGTACTGGGGGCACTCAAGTGGTACACAGACATGTATACCATCACCACCACCACCAAAAACAACAACAACGAAATTAAAGGTTATGTTTAAAAGTGACGTGTTGTATGTCAAGCTGAGAAGGAATGGGGTATGATGATTAGCTTTAACCTGATACAACCTTTCATCAATAGATTATGTTAGATGTAGTTTTCTCTAAGAAAATACAAAATATAGACTAGAGGTGGCCCAGTGGGTAAAGGTGCTTCCCATCAAGCCTGATGACCACCTGTATGCAATCCCAGACCTACATGGTTGGAAAGAACAAATTCCTGCAAGTCACACTCGGACTCCCACAAGCATTTGTGTTATCCACCCATCCATATACAAATAACTAAATAAAAAAGCAATAAAAAATTTTAAAAACGTATAGATTCAAGGTTGGGGAGCTCTCTCAGTGGTAGAGTGGCAGAGTATATGCCTGGTCTACACAAAGCCTATGTTCAATCTCCACCACCATCCAACTCTTGGCATGGTGATACACACCTGTAACTTGGGCAATGAAAAGAGGTCAATAAGAAGTTCTTGGTCATCCTTGGCCACCTAGTAAGTTTAAGTGCAGGCTCTGCTACATGAGACCACACACGCACGTGCGTGCACACACACACAAATCTATCTATCTATCTATCTATCTATCTATCTATCTATCTATCTATCTATCTATCGATCGATCGATCGATCGATCGATCGATCTATCGATCTATCTATCGATCTAGATATATGGGTGGATATAGACTCCAATTCTATGATATTTAACTCCTATTTTTCTTTTTTAAAATATTTATTTATTTATAAGGTATACAATATTCTGTCTGCGTGTATGTCTGCAGGCCAGAAGAGGGCAGCAGACCTCATTACAGATGGTTGTGAGCCACCATGTGGTTGCTGGGAATTGAACTCAGGACCTTTGGAAGAACAGGCAATGTTCTTAACCACTGAGCCATCTCTCC
The DNA here is from genome assembly GCA_004026605.1 of Ondatra zibethicus. Lineage (NCBI taxonomy): Eukaryota > Metazoa > Chordata > Mammalia > Rodentia > Cricetidae > Ondatra > Ondatra zibethicus. Next base: position 26,775 of record PVIU01022622.1, on the reverse strand, counting down.
AGCCCTTAACTCTTATTATTCTATGAGTCATATTTAGCTTCAACTCATAAATGGTCAGAGTTGTTTAAATAACACAAAAACGACAATGTTCAATTTAATACCAAGCAAAAAAATAAATAGCAAATCTTAAGAATAGTTCAGGGGCTGAAGAGATGGTTTTGTGGTTTAGAACACAGCTGCTTCTCCAGAGGACTTAAGTTTGATTTTCAGCACCCACAGTGGTGGCTTATAACTGTCAATAACTCTAGTCCAAGGGATGTGACACCTTCTTCAAGCCTTCACAAGCATTGTGTGCACATGTTATACAATCACACATACAGACAGAAAACACACACATAAAAGAAAATAAAAATTTTTATTTTATTTTAATGAAATAACTTTTTTTTTTTTTTTTGGTTTTTCGAGATAGGGTTTCTCTGTAGCTTTGGAGCCTGTCGTGGAACTAGCTCTTGTAGACCAGGCTGGCCTCGAACTCACAGAGATCTGCCTGCCTCTGCCTCCCGAGTGCTGTGATTAAAGGCCTGTGCCACCACCGCCAGCATAAAAATTTTTAAAAAGGATAGTTCAGGAAAAGGATGGTGCTGCACACTTGTAACTGCACTCGGAGGCAGAGGGAGGAAGATCACTATAACAGAAAAAGAGAAAGTCCATATTGATCTAAATTGTTCATATATTTATATTTAATTAGGAAACACAAGGATGTTTATTGTTTGTTTTTTAAGTTTTGTGGTGGTGGTATTTTGGTTTGGTTTTTTTTTGGAGACAGAGTCTCACTATGTAGCCTTGACTGGCCTCAAATTCATAGCGATCTATCTGCCTCTGCCTCTCAAGTGCTGGGATTAAAGGTGTGCCCCACCACGCCAGGCTTGAAACACAATTTGACACAGGTGCAGTGACAAGCATTTATATATACTGCTTTTAGAAGTGTAAACTGGGAGTACCGTCCAGAAGTCAACTGGCCAATTTTTAAGTAAAGGGTTAACAATGGATTGACCGGGAAATGCATTTCTTAAAGAGACCTTTAAAAAAAAATTACCAGTGAAGTGTATGAGAGACTAGGAGTTAGACAGCTCTGAGACAATCAACCATCCTAGCTTTCTTCAGCCTAAGCAGACCTAAATTAGAGAGGAAGCTCTTCAGGGGCTTTGAAGCTCCCAGCACTCCAGCAGAGGGTCTTTTCTCTGTGTTTCCTCACCCCAATAAACGTCTTTTTTCAACTGATGATTCTGTTTGCAGTGCTTGAGATTTCTATGCTACACTTACTGCACTTCAGTTTTTCCTGCCTTTTTAATTTTTTTAACTGGCAGAGAAAATGAACCTGATCAACATTCCTAGACTGCATCATGTATAAGATTTCTGGTAAAGGGTCTTCACCACAAACTTAGAAAAGCATAAAGGGCTAAGAAAATTTGTGGTTATTAACAAAATATACTTAAAGTGTCTTTGGAGACAGGGTCTTGTGTGACCATGGCTAGTCTGGAACTCGCTATGTAGACCATGCTGGCCTTGAATTTACAGCAATTCTCTTATTCTGCTTCTAGAGTGCTGTGATTACAATTGTGCAATACCATCCCTGACTTAAAATGGTATTTTCAAGAATGCTTAATCAGAAATAACCCAGAGTACTTATGAGAAAAAGAGAAGTGATATTATTTTGCTTTCTAGAAAGAAAGGACTCACCACGGTGACAATGGTTATTGTACTTCTGCAGAGTGGGATTTATTTTGATTTTATGTTTTTTTTTCTGTACTTCAAAATTTTTCCTTTTGATGAGCAAATGGAAAAAATATTTTAAAAAAGTTAGAGAGGATATTGGTTTTTATTTTGTTATAAAATATTATGCCATCTCATATTATTCATTTTTATTCCAATTACATTAGTGAGTGAGAAAGAGCTTCCAGAAAAAAAAGAAAGAAAGAAAAAAAGAAAGAAAAAGAAAAAAAAGCTTTGAGATAAATGGAGTGGTAGCAAATGGTAAGGCAGAGAGTAATAAAGATAACAGACAACAGAGTGCTATAGCACTGACACTGTTGAGCATGGCTTTATTAACACAATGGAAGTGAAAGCCAGTCTGTAATAGAATGAATCCTGGGTGGAAACAGAGATCAAAAAGTAACAAAAGTAACAAGTAACAAAAGTCATCTTAAAGCAAATAAATTGGAAAGGAAGGTATTTCAAATACACGCAAATGTTATACCTTCTTCAAAATACCAAAAGACATTAGGGAAGCAACCAAGGACTCGAGAAGCAAACAGATCAATCTATAAAAATATTTCTATAAAAATATTCTATTCTCTAAAAATAATTCTAACAAACTCATTTTTGGGATTAGCATTATTTTGAAAGAATCCGAACTACAAAAAAGGAAATTAGCAATGAGTTTAACTTCCAGTAGCAGAAGCTGGGCGGTGGTGGTTTTAATCCCAGCACTCAGGAAGCAGAGGCAGGTAGATCTCTGTGAGTTCTAGGACAGCCTGGTCTATAAAGCGAATTCCAGGAAACCAGAGCTGTTACACAGAGAAACCGTGTCTCGAAAAACCAACCAATCAACCCATCAAACAAATAAATAAGTAAATTTCTGGTAGCAAATATAAAACCATAATAAATTAATAAATGATAGAGTAAATAAATCTGTGTACATCAGGATTAAGTAGATTTATCCCAAGAAAGAGGAAAGGTTTACTATTATAAAATATACTCATTTGTTATAAAAAAAAACCTCATGTGCTCTTCCTAAAAATGGCAGAAAAAAAACCCCACTAAAATCCAGAATTCATGTTCCCATGACCAATTTTCCCCACAATACTTGGGTAAGTGGTAGCTTCTTAAGCCTGGCAAAGAGCTGTATTCTACAGTAAATATACAATTAAAAGCTTTCAAGTGTTAGGTATTAAATTAGGTATTGTTGTAGTGAAGGTATGAATAAACGTAACATTTAGGAATAAAGAAATGAGGTATAAAACTAGTAATAAAAATGATAGGTATAGTGGTGTATGCCTTTAATCCTAGCACTCAGGAAGCAGAGCAGGCAGATCGTTGTTGAGTTTGAGGTTAGCCAGAGCTAAGAGTTTTAAAATTCTTTCTCAAAAAAATTATTAAGTTATTAGCTGATGTCTACATATACTAAAAACTGAAGAGACTTCATAAATTCTTGGACTTAGAAAAAGTCAAATTTGGTGGCGATGTTAACTAAAAAAAGGAGTAAGAAATCATACTCATACAGAAATAACCTTGAAACTTAATTAAAAAAATAAAAGAACACATTGAAAGGAGATATTCTACAAGGCTAGTAACTCCAAGAAGCAGTGGGTTACTAAGCAAAGTTCCCTGTGCCAGGTATGGGATACCTCTGTAAAAGCTGTTGGTCAGAGAGCTCACAGGGTCCTTAACACAGCACAAGCTCGGCTGGGCAGTGGTGGCGCACGCCTTTAATCCCAGCACTCGGGAGGCAGAGGCAAGGCGGATCTCTGTGAGTTCGAGACCAGCCTAGTCTACAGAGCTAGAGAAACCCTGTCTCAAAAAACCAAACCAAACCAAAAAACAAACACCCCCCCCACACACACACACAGCACAGGCTCTTGCCAGTCTCTTGGTTATCCCAAATAACTAGCGGCTAGGACCTTATTGTTGAAGACACCACATACTTTGGCTGAAAGACATGGGGAAATCAAACTAGAACTGAGCTAAAAATAGAAACTTAGTGTTTGCTAACTGCTGGAAAGTACAAAGTAGGCAGCTGGAGGAAAAAAGACATCAGCAATCTTACCTTGCTATTAACCCTATGAACTACAAAACCAACCTGCCAGGTAAGATATGCATGCCAGTGTGGTAGTGTCATGACCTCTATTAGGGCAGCTAACTACCATCTTTTAACTGGATTCCAGGCTCATCCACAGGAGGAATGCATACTACTGTGGTTTAGTCAAACTGATACAGAGTCAAACTGACTTCTAAATATCTGTTTACACCTACTGATAACAGCTACTCTTAACCTTAATGAAAAAAGCCTATCTCAACAGGGAATGATAGTGAATATAGAGACCTCATGGCTGCCCAAGACACTGAAAATAAGTGATGTCTAAGGGTCCAGCCCCAAATGAGACATTTATACCACTCCCCTAAGCCTGAGAGAACACTGCAGGAGAGGATGAGAAGAACACAAAACTGGGGGCTGGAGAGATGGCTCAGCAGTTGGGAGCACTGACTGCTTTTCTAGAGGACCCGGGTTCAATTCTCAGCACCCATTTGGCAGCTCACAACTGTCTGTAACTCCAGGATCCCGCACCCTCACACAGATATACATATAGGCTAAACCACCAATAAAATAAATAATTAAAAAAAAAGAACAGAAAACTGGAAATTAGGAAGAAAAGCTGTGAATGCCATCCTCTGGGCATGACACAACCACTGCATCATGAACTCATAGCAGCTATGGGCACTTTTGCTGGGACTACATAAAACTGCCTCTCTGCCAACAATCAGTCATAGGTAGGGAAGGACCGCTGACAGACTCTGGGAAAAGGGTTGTCAGTCATGGGTAGGGAAGGACCGCTGACAGACTCTGGGAAAGGCTGTCAGTCTTTTTAGTTGCACACCCACTGGCAAACCCACCAGACTTACCCTGGACACACAGATGGCCCTGGTTAAACTCAGTGGGTCAGAAAACCAGGCAAATAGTCAGGCATGTAAGAAAGTGATACAGAAAGGAGGGAGTCAGACAGTAGTGGGAGGGAGATAAAAAGAATAATAAGTATGTATAAAAAAGGAGTATTCAGTATGTATTATATACATGTATGAAATTATCTAGGAACAAATTATTAATAAAAATTAACAAAACTAAAAATTTAGGAAGAAAATAATATACTTTTTTGTTAAAAGATTTCAAAGGAGCCAAGGAAATTCAATGGGAAGAGAATTAACTATTTAGTCAGCTAAACCGAAGTTAACCTCTTAAATTCACATCATATATAAAATGCAATTAAAAATCAATAGCAGACATAAATGTAAGAGCTAAAATTTCTAGGAGGAATATATGATCTTAGAAAAGGCTAACATTTCTCTCAGACAAGATACCTGTAGAACGATTAATAAAAACACAGAGACAGATATTGGGGCTCAACTTGAAGACCAGAAAAGCTTAGTCTCCTTAGTCTGCGGTTGCCGAGCCTTGGCAGAGGTAAATCTCTCTCTCCTCCCATTTTATATTCCCTCTAGTGCTGGGATTAAAGGTGTGTGACTCTTTAGGACTGCGATTAAAGGTGTGATCCACCACCACTTGGATTTGTTTTTGCATTGATCTGTATAGTCCAGGGTGGCCTTGAACTCAGAGATCCACCTGACTCAGTCTTCCAAATTCTGGGATTAAAGATGTGTGTCACCATTGCCTGGCCACTAGTGGCTTTAGCTTTGCCTCTGGTCTTCAGGAAAGATTTACCAAAATACAAATAATATACCACTGCAGATACCCAAATCATGGCACCAATAAACAAATTAGATAACACAAAAATTGTAAACTTTAAAACATACAGGGGTTGAGGGAAAAAAACAAAACAAAACCCATATAATCAAAAAATAAGAATCTAGCACCCAGAGAGGTGGCTCAGTGGTTAAAAGCATGACTTGATTTTGCAGAGGACCCAGGTTTGGATCCCAACACCTACAATGGTGGTTTACAACCATTTGTAATCTCCAGTTTCAGGGAATTGGATGCCCTCTTCTGGCTTCCCAGACCACTGCATGCACGTGGTACATGCAGCAAAATGCTCATACATAAAATAAAAATAGATAAAACCATAAAATAAGAATCTACAGTCTGGGAGAAATGCTTGCAAACAGGGTTTCTATAATGAACTTTTGCTGAGAATATATAAGATCATAGCTGGCCATGGTGGTGCACACCTTTAATTCCAGCACTTGGGAGGCAGAGGCAGGCGGAACTCTGAGTTGAGGTTAGTGTGGTGTACAGAGTTCCAGGACAGCCAGGGCTACACAGACAAAGAAATACACAGGACCCGAAATCAGTAAATAAGAAAAGAAAAAAATAAAAAGAAAGGAAAAATAGAACATATAGGCTCATAATTCAGTAAGAAGTACAACCTAATTTTAAAAATTGACAAAGGTATCTACATAAATATTTCATCAATATGAAATATTGCTAAGCCCCTGAAGCGAAGTCCAACATCATTAATCATTGGAAGAATGCACATTAAAACATTACTGAGGGCTGGTTATATGACACAGGGGCAGTGCATTTGCTTCACAAACATAGGGCCCTAGGTTTTATTCCAAGAATTGCTTAAAAAAAAAAAAAAGAAAGGAAGGAAGGAAGGAAGGAAAGAAGGAAGGAAGGAAGGAAAAGCAAGCAAGCAAATATCTTGTTGGACACTTGGGACCCACAGAGTAAAAGAGAACCTACTCCCATAGGATGTCTTCTAGCCTCCACATTCATGACCACACACACACAAATGTAAAAACAAAACAAGTAAACCATAATGATACACCGTAGCAAGAATGGCTATGACCCAAAGGCAGCAAACAACAAATGTTGGTAAGCTGAAAAATAGTTTGTTGTTTCTCAAAAAAGTTACTAAAAAATGCACCAAGACTCAACAATCCCTTTCCTACACATCATATATCTATCCACAACATACACGGATATTTGTAGAAAATTGTTCATAACAGCAAAAGCCCAGAAAGAAAAAAAAACATTGTCTTTCAACTGAGGAGCTAATAATCAAAAACGTGACATTGCAAAAATAATTACAGTATTATCCAGCAACCAAAGATGAACTATATGCTACAATGTGAAGAAGGCTTTAAAAAAAGTGCTAACTGAAAGAAGTCAGACACAACCATAGTATATGATCCCATTCATATAAAATGTCCAGAGAAGGTGAATCTACAAACAGAAAGCAGACTAGACAGAGAGAGGGTAGGAGCAAGGACTAACTGTACACAGCCACATTTGGGGTGGTAGAAATCTAATCTAACTGAGTTATAAAGGCTTATGAACATTTATTTTCTAAGAAAAATCACTGATTTTGTACTCATAAAGCGTGAATTCTATGGTATAAAGATTAAGAAAGCTGGAACTGGAGAGACGGCTCAGTGGTTACAAGCAATTGTTGTACTTGCAGAAGATCCAGGTTTGATTCCCAGCGCCCATATAAAGTAAAAAATAAATAACTCATTTAAAAAAGATCAAGAAAGCTTCTTTTTAAAAAATACTAATATTGTATCAGTAGTACTTATAAGCAATATCAACAAATAAGATATAATGCAAGGAAAAACACTCAAAACTAAGAAAAACAACAAAAGAAAAGAAAAAAGTTATTTCCCAGTATAGGGATGAAAATCTAAACATTAATGGAAGGATTTAAGTATAAGCCTACTCAGGCTGAGTGGCAGTCCCAGCTACATAGGAGACTGACACAAAAACTGTTAAGTTTTATAAAGTACAAGTAACTGTATAAACACAGGGAAATAACAATTGAATTTAAAAAAAGCAGGACTTTTGGTTTAGCCTGCTTCTTCATCGTCTCTGTATTTTTAAGGCTGAAGAAGTAGGAACTTGTTTATTACTGAATATTATTCTAGGACAGCTAATTTCAGAAGACAGATGTATGAGGACCAAGATTTAGAGACAACCCAGGCTGGGCAGCAGAAATGATCAGGATGGTTCAGCTCCTAGTGAGAGACGGGCAATTCTGTAGGACACAACAATGATTCATGAGTTCATGACTTTGGAGTCCAGAAAAACTCCTTCTGCCTCTTGACTCCCTATGAGTTCACCAGTCATTAAGGGGTTTGCCTTTGATTATGGGAAGACAGTAGAGGTGAAATTCACATCACCCTGGATTAGTGATTAACAGTTTTAATGAAAGGGAAGAAATGAGAGTGGCAGAGGAAGGGCTGGGTGAGAAGGAAGTAAGGGATTCCTGATGAAAGTCTTGAGTTAGTGGATTTGTTTTTTGAACATTTTTTTGTTTTAAATATTTTCTATATTAAAAATAAAATTGTTCACATCTCGGTCTGGTTAAAAAAAATTGTATCTAAAAGAATAAAAAACCAAAACCCCAAACTGACCTCATTTTGTTGGACATGAATTTTACCTAGGACACTGGGGGAAGCGGGCTGGAATGGGAGAGGGTAGCTCTCTCAGTAGCTGCATGAGTTGGTGTATAAACTGTTCCCACAAAGAGGAACCCCAAGTGCTGCTTTCTGGTAGACTCTCACTTTTGCTCTGTATTGTTCTAAGTAGATCAGTGCTGAGTATGAAGAGTACTAGCTCAGTAGTATTGTATGTGTGAATGTTTAGCTGAGCCTAAGAAATTGACCCTCAGTGTTATGCTTGAGATTCAGTTTTCTGATCAGTAAAATGAAAATATTACCTACTTTACAGGGCTTTGTGAAGACCAGAGATACTATAAAAGGCTCATGTCAAAGATTATTTAGGTATAAGGTTTATTTCTATATGATGAGTACTGGATTCTTAACAAATCTCTCTCTCTCTCTCTCTCTCTCTCTCTCTCTCTCTCTCTCTCTCTGTGTGTGTGTGGGGGTGAAGATAGGGTCTCAGGCAGTCCAACTCCTGAACTTCCTGACTTCACTTTCCAAATGCACCAATATACACAGCTTCAGTATATTCAATATACATAATGTTTTGGAAGTTCCCTGCCCCTATTCTATAGTTATCTTTTCATTTTCTTCATAGCTTTCAATTCAGCAGCCTCCCCCCACGGTTGATTATGCTTTTGGTGATATTTAAGAAAGCACTGCCTAAGGCCATACAGATTTATACTTTACTCCCTAAGAGTTTTATAGTTTTAGCATTGACCTTTAAGTCTCTAGTCCACTGTAAATTATTTTTATACATGGTGGCAATATTTCATCATTTTCTGTGCACTCAGTTGTGACCAGGACCACCAGCGCAAAGAACATGTTTCCTCCCACCAATAGTTTGGAATTCTGTCAAAAACCAACTAACCCATCAACTAGTCGTACTTTTTAAAAAAAAAAAAAAACAAAACAAAACTGAATTCGTATCTTTTTTCTGTTAGGTGCTCTTAGTTTTCATATTAACGTCTATGTTGCCATGTGACTAGTAACTTAGGTGTCTAGAAGAAGTAGTTGAAGAAACTGTAAATGGTGAGACTGCTCAAGGAGGGGTTAAATTTGGAACTGTCAAGTCTATTACTATTTCCCTTGTAGTACTTTGTCTTTGCTATAATTACTGGAAATCTCACCTTAACACTAAGATTGGATAAATATTCACTCATATTTTTGTCTATTTATCTTTCACAAACATATCAACTTTAGGTTGGTATGCTGTAAAAAAAAACAACTTTTAAGAGCCTAAACATCCTATGTTTCATAATTTGTTGCTTTCCCGCTGACCTGAAGTCTATTTTTTTCAGTCTTAGAAGTTCTAAATATCTAGCTGAAATAAATCATGCTTTAAGAGAAAATGAGAAAAATAAAATTCCCGTTTCCATATGGCTGAGGGAAAAATCCTAGCTCACAAAAATCACAAACAATTATATGCTTTCTCTTCACTTAAAAGACAACTTTCTGAATTTATACCCAACAGGTACATTTTAGAATACTTCTATTTGGAGCAAGAACAACAACAAAAAACTCCCCAGTTTCCTGGTACATCTGCCCGTTTTACCAAACAAAGACAAAGGCTGGGAGGAAGAAGAGCACCGAAAGTATCTTCTGGAAACTCCCCATGAACTGTAACTGTGTTGGTCCTGCTTGGTCACTCAGATGAAGCAACCACTCTTTACTTCAATGCCAGAAAGTTATATAAGTTCTGTAAGGGGAAAACTAATACTAGCCTTCATCAGTTTAGAGCAGAAACAGTTGTAATCTTGTTCTTTTTTTCCCTTAAGGTTTATTTATGTTATTTTATATGTATGAGTGTTTCTCTCACATGCATATCTATGTACCACAGGTATGACCTGTGGAGGTCAAAAGAAGGTGACAGATCCTCTGGAACTGGAGTTACAAATGGTTGTGAGGCACCATGTGGGTGCTGGGAATTGAACCCCGGTTTCTCCCCTACAAGAACAAAGTTCTTAATTGCTGAGCCATTTCTCTGGCCCTCTCTTGTTCCTTACTTATATTCGCATACATGAGCTAGCTTTTGGAGCCCATTCCCTATAGTGGGATGCCATGCTCAGCCTTAATGTAGGGAGGAGGAGCTTGGTCCTGCCCCCAACTTAGTGTGCCAGACTTTTTTGACTCCACCTGGGAGCCCTTACCTTTGGGGAGGAGTGGATGGGAGGTGGGCTGGAGGGGAGGAGATGGGGGCAGGAGGAGTGGTGGGAGGGAGAACTGTGGTTGGAATGTAAAATAAAGAAATTAAAATAAAATCTTAAAAAATGAGAAATTAATTCATGAAAGAGTTTACTTATGAGACATTGTTACATTAATAAGATGATGAAAGATAAGAAAAATGAATACTTGAAGAATTCCTTCTGTTGCAACTTATGGATAGGGAGGGTATTGCTAGCCTTAGGTCTGTAGATGAGCAAACAAGATCTCACCAGTTAATAAGCGTAGTAAAGCAATCAGTGCACTCTGTAGAAGGACTTTTCTGGCAGAACAGTGCACAAATGCTTTATTTATTTCCTTCAATTTTGATTTTTGAAACAGTCTCACACTATTACCCAGGCTGGCCTTGAAACCATGGTGATTCTTGCCTCTGTCACCGCCCCCATCCCCCCACAAATTCCACCTGCTTAGATTGCAAGGTTGAATTGCCACACCTGGCATGACCTACTTCTTCCCCTGGTCAACACTTCACCTTTTCTAAAACAGCTGCCCTCATGCAAATACAACTACTCTTCTACTCTTTTACACACATGATCTTTCAACACTTGGGTTACTAAGAGTGGAAAGGGCAAGAGGAACTTATGCAGGTATGGGTCCCAAAAGATGAAGAAACAAAACAAAGGAGGTACACAAGACATTAAGGTAACACAAGACAGTTCAGAGGCAGAAAGGCCATTAAAAAGGAAATTCTTTGAGATATGGTGTAGAGAAGACCCAACAAGCACCAGAAACTAGGGCAGCAAGACAAACCCCAGATCTTAGCGTTCCAGACACTTCTCAATTCCATTAACAGCTTGGGTTTCAAGATCTCTAATCTCAAATTCAGTTTCATTTTAAGACAGGGTCTCTCTACTTAACTCTTGGATGTCCTGGAATGCACTGTGTTGACCAGGCTGGCCTTAAACTCATAGAACTCAGCCTGCCTCTACTTCCCAGAGGGCTGGGATTAAAGGTGTGTACCACCAGAGTTCAAATTCAATTTTAGAAACATCTGAAATTAAAAAGCTAACCCCTCTTCATAACATCAGTTTTGACATGTGACACTAAACATAACTGTAAATAGTAAAACACCTTATTTATAGCTATAAGAGACAATATGTTATCATAACTGTAAATAGTAAAACACCTTATTTATAGCTATAAAAGACAATATGCTATTATAACATAACTGTAAATAGTAAAGCACCTTATTTATAGCTATAAGAGACAATATGCTATCATAACAAAGCAGCATGACACTGGCACAAACCAGACACAAAACAGTGGAACAGAATAGAAACATGCACATCTATAACCACCCCATCTATCTATGACAAAGTGTCATAAATATTCCTTGGAAAAGCCTCTTTAACACACAGATCTTCAAAAACAATGTGTTCACATATAAGAATGAAACCAGATCAGCCTGACCAAAAATCAATTCAAAATGGAGCCAAGATATGGAACCATACTAAAAGGCTGAGTGGACTAAAAAAAAAAAAAACTATAAAAATGAATACTTATATGTACAATGGGATTTTATTAAGCTGTAATGAAGAACGAAATGATGCCTTTTGCAAGAAAATGGATGGAACTGGAGATCATAGTGTTAAGTAAAATAAACCAGACTAAGAATAAACGAATTCTGCATTTTTTTCAGCCATAAAATATAGATTAAGCCGGGCGGTGGTGGCGCACGCCTTTAATCCCAGCACTCGGGAGGCAGAGGCAGGCGGATCTCTGTGAGTTCGAGACCAGCCTGGTCTACAGAGCTAGTTCCAGGACAGGCTCCAAAGCCACAGAGAAACCCTGTCTCGAAAAACCAAAAGAAAAAACTCCTTTGCCCAGACCTAATGCTTGGTGCCCTTACTATAAAAGGTAGGATCAGAAACTAGTCAGGGGCCACAGTGTCAGAAGCCCGAACTCTGCCTGTGGTCTCAGCTAGCTGATAAGCTTCTGTGCCCCGCAGTGGTTTGTTTAAAAAAAAAAATTTGGGGGCTGGAGAGATGGCTCAGAGATTAAGAGCATTTCCTGCTCTTCCAAAGGTCCTGAGTTCAATTCCCAGCAACCACATGGTGGCTCACAACTATCTGTAATGAGGTATGGTGCCCTCTTCTGGCCTGCAGGCATACATGCAGACAGAATATTGTATGCACAATAAATAAATATTTGAAAAAATATATAGATTAAATTTACATGGGTGCAAGTATACCCCCCAATACATGACATGAAAGGAAAAGGAGCATTATACGAGGAGAGGAAAGGTTCTAAGCTGGAAGAGGTCTATACTGGTAAAGGGCAAATAACTAAGTCTAAGTGTGTGTGAGTGTGTGTGTGTGTGTGTGTGTGTGTGAGAGAGAGAGAGAGAGAGAGAATGTCACTGTGAAGTCTATCATGCTGTACACTATTAAGAATACAATACTAACATCACCAAATAAATTTCATCCAAATTTATTAAACTTGAAGAAATATTTCTCATTTTAATTTTAACTAATGCATAAAAATTATAAATATTAATAAAGTACTACTTAACTATTTGAGATATCCCTATGGCAGAGAGTTAGGGATTTCGTGTAGCAGGTTTCACTAACCACCTGCTATTCACTTACTGTAACTGACCCTTAAATAAAACCTATTTGCTATTTCCCTTTCTTTAGAGTTACAATTCTCAGCACAACTGCAACCATTCTCTGAGCCACCCAAAAGTTCTCTTTATTTTGATAAATTTGGTGGTAGATATGGAGGTTGGATATATAACATGCAATGATGAAGAAACCCCAGGGGTGGAAATATACTCAGGTAAAGATGCAGGTTAAAAAGGCTAACCAGAAATCTGAGGGTGAATGCATGGACAGTGAACTGCACTCAGGGGGAGTGGGGCACATTTATCTCTCACTATCCTTGCCTGCCTTTGACATAATATACTTTTGAGTTGGTTCCACCGTGGAGTAAATACATGGTGACCTGGGAATGGGAAGGTACCATGCCCATGCTTCTACCTCAGCCTTACTCATACCTAATCTTTCCATCATCAATACTATAATGTTAGAGCCTGGACTTTCATGTGCAGTTTTCAAATGTGGTCTTTGTCCATCCAATTATTAGAAACTCTAATAATAGCAAATCCAGGTGTTTCTGGATAATTCTGAGGTCTTTATTGGGTGCTGTTTTAAATATAGAAAGTGTGTGTTGCTGAGAAATAAACACTATTTAGAATTGAATCTTAAGTGAATTGAAGACAACAATGATTTCAGGTATCCATTTATTCAAACCTTTCCAAACAAGTTATTAAATCCAAAACACTAAGTAAAACACAAAACTCTCTAAATTACATCATTTTTATAATTAATTATATGTCAAGAGAGACTCATAAGTAGTCAAGCATACTGTATAGAAGTATGTAACGTAAGTTATAAATTTTCAAAGTTAGCTCAGTGGTAATCAAATCAGTTTACTGCTTGAAATGAAGAGCCTGTCACTTGTGGTTCTCCACCCCACTTTACTCCATCGGTAACTGCGGTCTCCTGCTACCAATACTAGGCTCTGACCATGTCAGTGGACTAGTAATGTTCCTGAATCTCCAGAACTCCACCCAAATAGTCCAGAACACTGAGGCATAACTAGCCTTTTCCGCTCTCATTCCCTCCAGAGGCATGCAGTAGAGTTTCAGAGGATGGGTAATACGGACAACCCAATGACTCAGATAGTCAGACCAATCTGTTCTTGGACATTCTGTTGTTTTAAAATTTCTCAGTTTGAATTTCTAATACAGTAATTACATTCCACTCCAACAAAATCTTTAGTGAGAAGCCACAAAAGTCTATTTACAAATTTATTATGGAGTGCAATGAAAAGACAAACTCATGAATACAGAACAAAGCAAATACAGCAGCTGATCCAGCCACCTGTGCCCAAGGGTCAAGAACACCAGCTTCTTTGAGGCTTATTCAGTTCTGACCACTCCAAGAGAGTTTTATCTGTCAGCTACTCAGAGAAAATCATGCCCATAGGGCAAGTCACCCCACCAAATGTCATTGGCTAATAGAACAAGCTCCCAGAACAAAAATCTTCTTGGGTTCCTGTAGTGATATTTTGTTTGTGATCTAAAAATTAAAGCTTGCCTGATGATCAGAGTGTGGAGCTAGCCACTAGTCAACCATAGAGGCCAGGCAGCGGCGGCAAACGGTTTTAATCCCAGCACTTGGGTAACAGAGGCAGACAGATCTCTGTGAGTTCAAGGCCACCCTGGGCTACACAAAATTGATCCAGTCTAAAAGAGAAACAGAGCCAGGTGGTGGTAACTTACACCTTTAATCCCAGCACTAGGGAGGTGGAGACAGAAAGAGATATGGCTAGGGGCAGAGAGGAATATAAGGCAGGAGGAGACAGGAGCTCATTGGATTCAGCCTGAGGATTCATGCAGACAGGATCTTGCCTTCTTCAGTCTGAGGATTCGATAGAGGTAAAAAGTCTCTCTAGTGGCTGGCTCCTTTACTTCTCTGATCTTTCAGCATCTACCCTGATATCTGACTCCAGTTTTTTGGTTTTTTTTTCCTTTCGGTTTTTCAAGACAGGGTTTCTCTGCAGCTTTGGAGCCAGTCCTGGAACTAGCTCTTATAGACCAGGCTGGTCTTGAACTCACAGAGATCCGCCTGCCTCTGCCTCCCGAGTGCTGGGATTAAAGGCGTGCGCCACCACCGCCCGGCTCTGACTCCAGGTTTTTATTATTAAGACCAATTAGAATTCACACTACAGTTCCAATAGTTTTTAAAAGCAAAAGGTGGTTCTGAAACAAACAAACAAACAAGTTGCGTACCACTGGTATAAGATGTGGAAAGTCAATATACAAAGAACAGAAAAAAGTTTATATGTAGTTTAAGTAAGTGATGACAAATCACCTAAGTTTTTTTTCCCACTGGGAGGTGGTGGCACACACCTTTAACCCTATCACTTTGGAGGCAGAGGTGGCAGATCTGAGAGTTTGAGGTCAGCCTGGTTTACAGATTGACTTCCAGGACAGACAGGGCTACATAGAGAAACCCTGTCTGGAAAAACAAACAAAAAAGTTTTTCTTCTTCAACCATTGTCTATTAAGGACATACACTTATGCCAAATCTTGCCTTTGCATTGATTCTTCCTTCTTTTAAGAATCCACATTTCTTTGAGGGAGAATGCCATTTCACCGCTCTTCGAGACCCAACACAAATGTTACTACCACATAAGAGGAACAATCTAGAGACAAATATTAATGACTGCCCATGAGGAGGCACAAAGAACAGGGAGAGCAGCAGAAGACACACACTGTTTCTTTTGGGAATGAGAGAAATGTTCTGGAGAGAATAGTGGTGACAGCTGTAAAATCCAGTACAAATACTAAAAGACATTGATCTGTATCCTTTCAGATGGTGACTTTTATGGTGTGTGTATTTATCTGATTAATAAGAAGTAGGTAGAGAACACAGGCCTTTCAAGTTTTCCCAAGGTTTTCTACTTTATCTTGAGAGTGGTAAGACGATGCTGGAGGTTTTAGGTAGAGTACAATGCAGATATTCCAAAACTACTTTCTGTATAAATAAAAGGCACCTCATAAATACATGACCTAGAACTCAATTCACAGAACAGAGAGATCCTTTCTGACTTGAAGCTATTACTTGTAATTGCTGCTTCTTAGAAAATTCCTTCAGGTTGACCTGAAGTTTTTGTTCAGAAAGATAAGCTGCCAGATGTGCTATCTGATCTACTGTAACCCCTTGATGTGTCACTGAAAGATAATTCATGAAGATCTCCAAGGGCTAGATTGCAAAAGAAAGGACTAGAAGAACTGTGGCCTAATAGTTCAGCAGGGAGCTCTGGATGGTACCCTTCTTGCCATGTAATACTGAGTCTTAATTATGCTGATACACGTATGGTAAATTACAGTTTCCATAAATGGGGAGTTGTTCTGATTTCTAAAATCATAGTGCTAACCTGGAATTCCAGAATTACTAATTTGCTACACTGAAAGTAATACACAAACAATGCTAAAGGGTAAAGGGAAAAATACTGTAATTTAGTAACAGAAACTAGCACTCTTGAGTAAAGCTCCTAACATATCAATTCTAGGTATACTGTCGAGAATCTCTTGCACAGGTGTACCATGAGGTACTATCAAGATCAAAGACGACAGCATTATTTATAAGAGTAAAACAATGAACAAATAAAATTTCCATTAGAAAAATGAATGGGTTATGAAGAGAGCAGGCAAAAGCACCTTGTCCTAAGTACTGCCATTTTGACTTCAGACTCCATTTTATCTGTAGGGTGAAACAAAGTTCAGGTTCCCAAGCCTTAGGGGAGCTGAGAACTTTCCAACAGCTAACCTACCTCCTCCTTAAACAATATTAATAGTCTGTTATGCTCCTTAGCTGTTTAAAACATTATGGCTGTTCCTAAGAACAGAAAACAAATGAATCTGATTAGGACTAAAATACTTACACTCTATGTTGGTTTACAATGGTGTGGTGTGGGAGAATGGTTTGTATTCTGTCAATTATATTTTAAATAAATGCTGATTGGCCAGTAGTCAGGCAGGAAGTACAGGTGGGGACAACCAGACAGGAAGTAGAGGTGGGTCAAAGAGAACAGGAGAATTCTGGGAAGGAGGAAGCCCATTCCTTGGCAGTCCTGACCCGACCACAGAAGCAGCAAGATGTGACTGCCCTGCTGAATAAGGTACATGGCTAACACAGGTAAGAATAATGGGCTAATATAAGTTATAAGAGTTAGTAAGAAGCCTGATCCAGTCAGTTTACAGTTAATGTAGACCTCTGTGTGATTTCTTGGGACTTAATGACTGAGGGAACCGGGCAGGACAGAAACCTCAGTCAACAATGGTGAAACACATAAGGAAAGCCGTGGTGATAGCCTGTTTGTGTTTTAGCAAATAAAGCCTGAAGATCAGAGTGCAGAGCTAAACCACTAGAGGCCAGGGAGTGGTACTTTAATCCCAGCACCAGGGAGGTGGAGACTGGAAGTGATATGGCTGTATGGCTAGGTGGAGAGAAGAATATAAGGGGGGAGGAGACAGGAGCTCAATGCAGTCTGAAGTTTAGTGGAGACAGCTGTAGTCAGAGGATGTAGTCTGAGAAGGCAGTCTGAAGACAAGATCACCTTTTGGTCTGAGGGTTCAGTAGAGGTAAAAGGTCTCTAGTGGCTGGCTGCACTGCTTCTCTGATCTTCAGCATTAATCCCTCTATCTGACTCCGGGTTTTTATTAAGAACAATTAGAACTCATGTAGAGGAAGCCCTTAATCTTTGAATCCTGATTGGTGAAAATTGTAACCATAACTTGGTAACAAGTGTTTGTGTTTTTTGTGCTTATAAACCCCACTCCTGCCCCTTCTCGGGGCTATCAGGAAAATCAAGGTTCTTGAGTCCTTGCCTGTAACAGTTTCTTTATGATATATACACAGTGAAATACCATACAGTAAAGCAAAAATTTAAAGTCCATATGGATAAATCTCAACATAAAATTTAAAAAACCAACTTGTGAATGTAACAGGGTATAATATCAACAAAGACCATATTTTGCTGTCAGAATAGTAGCTACAAAGTAGGTAAGAAGGAGATGTTCACAGAAATCACACAGGCAGCTTCCACTGTATTAGTAGTATTTCATTTTTGAAGCCATCAAAATGAGTATTCATCATTCTTTGAGATTGTTTCTATATTATTTTTATACTATGTCAGAATTTTACATCATACAGTTTTTAAATTTCTATAACAAAGCTGGCAAACTAAGGCCTGTGGTCCAAATCTAATGAAGAAGTCATCTCATTATAGGGTCCAACTAAAAAATCTAGAATACAAATGAAGGTAAAACTAACTCACATAAGTAACTGAATATAATCATGGATGTAGCTGTAGAAAAATAGTACGGTTGATGACTGTCTTAGTCAGCTTCAGCTGCCAACTTGACATGGCCTGGAGTCACCTGAGGGAACTCAATTTGAGTTTCTGCCCTGATTTCCCTCAATGATATCCTGGAAGTATAAGCCAAATAAACCCTTTCCTCTTTAAGTTGCTTCTGCAACAGAAAGAAACTAGAACAATGAAGACAGATTGAGTGGCAACAGGAAGAGAATCAAACCTAAGCTTTAGAGCACTGCTGATTGAAAGAACATTAGTAATATAGGCAAACACTATCAACATGGCTTCTGAGGGCTTGAAATGTGGATATAGTGACTGATAAGAACATTCACATTTATTTCTAGTAACAGTCATATACCTAAGCGCTATCATATTGAGGATGTAGTTTTACAGTCTCACAAGCTACATTAACAACACCTGTAACCTGAAACTTAAAATGGAAGAGATTATTGAAGGGAAATGAGGTTGGGGAATTGCCTCAACTTTTGAACACTTGGCCACCAAACAGAAAGACATGTGAATAAGGACAAGGGCAGGTTGCAGATTTGAGAATCAAAGAATTAATTGAAATTGGGCCAAATGATGCATCTTTCCAAGAAATAAAATGTAAAGCAAAAGAGGCAGATGCTGTGGGACAATGGTCTTGTACCCTGTCACTTGTATTGTTTAATAAAATGCTGATGGCCAGTAGCCAGGCAGGAAGTAGAGGCGGGGTGATGAGAACAGAATTCTGGGAAGAGGAAAGAGTCAGTCTGCAGTCGTCACAGAGGAAGTCAGACACAGAGCAAGCAAGATGAGAATGCCTCACTGATAAAAGGTACCAAGCCATGTGGCTAACATAGACAAGAATAATGGGCTAATTTAAGACATAAGAACTAGTTAATAAGAATCTTGAGCTAATAGGCCAACCAGTTTATAATTAATGTAGATCTCTGCATGTTTCTTTGAGACTGAATGGCTGTGGGACCAGGCTGGACAGAAACTACTGGCAACAGGCAGAGAGTCAGGCTTGAGATCTGGGGAGTTTCATACTAAGTCATCAGTGAACAAACATGATTTTCATTCTAATTCATGAAGCAAACTGACATTAGTAGATGAATCAGAAGGACAACAGCTAGTTACAGTACAGACATCAGAAGAGCTGTAAGTAAAATAGAAGAGCTATACAATCCAAGTGTGACTGAGATCTTGAGTTGATGGTGAGCAAGAAAAGGAGTGTACACCAATGTTTTTCCTCTTCACTTGACAAACAAGAACAAAGTCTGCAGTAGGATTTGGTGATGCAGACCTGTAATCCTAGTGCTTGGAAGATGGAAGTAGGAGGACCAGGCACTCAATGCCAAACTTAGCTACATAGTGAGTGTCTGAGGCCAGGCTGCACTACATGAGACCCTACCTCAAAAACAAAATAGTTGCTTATCCTTTAGTCTTTTGCACAATTATCAGCCAGGACACATCTATTTAATTTTCATTGATGACAAATTTGGTTTGAAAATAAAACCTCAAGATTATTAAGTTTTTAAATCTTTCATTAGATCAACACTTGATGTATTTTCTACTCTTATCCACTTCCTTCTTTACCTAAACCACAAAGAAAATATTACACAAGCTTCTGAAAAGAAAAAAAAGAGCCTGCACACTGTATAAGAGCATGCCATAAACAGTAACGTGAGAGAGGGCAAGTTGCCTCCCTTTTCAGTCAACTGAGCTGCTTTCTACACATAAGATGAGACCAGTGATCTAATTTCCAGAGGTTATCAATAGTTTTTGTTTTAGTTGAAGTTAAAAACAAACAAACAAATGCTCTGCCTGATGTTATATACGCCCAGAGTAAGATATTCAGTAGCTGTTCTAATCAGCACTGGGGTAAGGAATAAAAAGTATTCTTTAGGGAACATATGTAAATATTTATGTATCAATGTGATGGGGAAAACCACAGAAGGTTACTAAACAATAGCACAGGCTATGATGTCAGAGACTTTGATTTACCTCCTTGCTGCTACACTAACAAGACCTCACTGAACCTCTTATATCTGGAAAACTAAGCAAGAATATTAATATCTATTTGGAAAAACAGTACAGAAATTAAAACCTTTTAAAAGTACCTAGCATACCATTAGCATTCATTAACAGTGAAGTTTACTATACCACAGTAAGGTACTAATACTAGAGTACCAGATAGTTGCTTCAGTCTTTTTTTTATTTTTATTTTTCGAGACAGGGTTTTGCTGTAGTTTTAGAGCCTGTCCTGGAACTAGCTCTTGTAGACAAGGCTTGGCCTCAAACTCACAGAGATCCGCCAGCCTCTGCCTCCTGAGTGCTGGGATTAAAGGCGTGCGCCACCACTGCCCGGCAGTTGCTCCAGTCTTACTCCCAAGTGCTGAAGACTCTTTACTCACCTTCCTACACACACACACACACACACACACACACACACACACACGCACCTCAAAAAATTTAAGACTTGTTAAAAATGTATTATAACATTATAATATAATGTATTCAGTAACGACAGCAAAAATATTAGATGAGCCCCACTCATTTGCTCTTCACAGGAGCTAAAAGAGAAAGATAATTCAGAATTATCTCTTATTTAATAAATGAAGTCCAAACAGCAACCTTTTTACAACCTTTTACTTTTCTCACATGCTAGGGATCAAAACCAAAAACCCTGTGCAGGCTGAGTTAATGACACTACCCCTTCTGTCAGAAAAATGTCACATCACTGAATCCAAGCATTGGCTGTAATTTCCTCATTTGTAAAATGGTAATGATTAATCTTTTGAGGATTAAAATAAGATTGGTTGCTCATTTCTTTGTATAGTAAGTGTTAATTTACAAATATTTAACATGGAGTAGAACTTATAAGTCTAGAAAAAGTCTAAAGTAAAACAGACATAAGCACTGTCTGGGAGGGAAAAAGGTGCTTATGTAAGCACATATGAAACCATAGCTCTCATGAAATGCAACCCATTTCATGGGGCACAGGTTATAGAAGGTTAGGGAGGTCAGAGAAGTCTTTCTCAGAGAGGAACCCAGATCTGAAAACAAGACACAACTGAGTACAGGATGAATTTTTATCATTCTCAAAAGAGGCAAGCTAAGAGTAACAAATGTTATTGGGTCTTACAAATGACCCAGGTATCATCATACAGTGAAGCTCAAAGCTCACTGTTACCATGGCTGCCTTGAGCTAAATAAACAAAAATATTTCACTTTCCTCCAAAATCCTGTTCAACTACTTTTAAGCCAGCACCAGGTGCTCATAACTCCCATGACAGCCCTGAGGTAACTACAAGACAACAGCAGCTGCTTGCTCTGGCTCCTGAAGGCACAGCCCCAGCCAAGACTTTTTCACACCATTCGCACTGAACAGTTTTCCTATGACTGTTGCTACCTAGACCACAGGTACCTAGCCCTCACCCTGACTGACTGGCTAACAGAGGCACCAATGAAGGAAAGACAATGCCAAAACTCAGCATGCACAAAGTTCTGGTTTTGATCCCTAGCATGTGGGAAAAGTAAAAAGTTGTAAACATAAAACTTGATGTTTGGACTTCATTTATTAAATAGGAGGTAATTCTGAGTTATCTTTCTCTTTTGGCTCCTGTGAAGATTGGTATAAACAAAAACCTGCATCTGTTTGAGAGGTGTGCTGTGATTGGTGCAAACAACTCTCGTCTGGCTGAACAAGCAGTCTTTCTTTGGCTCATTTGGGAGACACCTTCCTTTGCTGTCTTCCCTGATGCTGTCAATATCAGGCCCAATAAGGCTTCTCTAAAGTAATCCTTTCTTAACTATCTCAGCAATGGTAGTTAGTTAGTTAGCTGGTAACACAAAGAAAGCAGCAGCAGAGGTCACGGTAGAGGAACAGCAGTGGCCCAGGGCAGCCAGTACAATGAGCAGCATAAATGATGGGCAGCTGAAGAAAGGCAGAGCTGAACAGCTGGCAGGTTGAGCTGCAGCAATCGCAAAAACAGGGGCCACTGAGAAGGTTCACCAGGTAAAAGTGCTTGCTGGACAAATCTGGCACAAACCTGATAATCTAAGCTTGATCCTGGAGATCCATGTTTTAAAGGTTGAATGTGGTGGTGCGTATCTGTAATCTTACCACTGTATACGAGGCAGAAACAGGACGATCACCTGGAAGTTGTGGGCCACCTTCTAAATGTTATCCTCTGTTCCCTACAAGTTTACATGTGTGCTACGACAGCCACCTGCATGCACACACACATACACAATCATAAATAAAACAAAAAAACTAAGAACAGGTGGCTGAGAGCAGCAGAGGCAGTGTAGCTGCATCCCCAAAGGTGGCAACTGTGACAGCTGTCACAGCCTAAGAAGCAGCAGAACAAGAGGGGCAGCAGAAACTGAGGACAGCAGAGGCTGAAGGAGAATGAAACACCAAAGAAGAAAACTGTAGGGCCTGGTTGTGGAGTTCCAGAGAGCTGCCAAGCCTTTAGGACGACTGGTCTCAGACTTCCCAAGCCTGGCAGTTAAAACACTGGTTCCTAAGGAGGGCTTTAAAATCCCAACAACCAGGCCTTCCCGGACACAGCAATGCCTGCTGTTGCTAAGCGCTGAGGGTGAAATGAAAGTGAGAAGAGGCTAAGAAGCTGATCCATGGGTAATACCACTTCTTGCACAAACAGAAGGAACTGAGTTCAAATCCCTAGCCCTGTAACCCCTGGGGGATACAGGAAGGTCACTGGGTTTACTGGCTGCCAGCCTAGTTCCTGGTTCCATGAGAGATCCTACCTCAAGCAAGCAAGGCAGAAGATACACAACATTCTCCTCCATTCTCCTTGTGAGTACACAGGTGCACACACACATCTATAAACCAGAAAGGGTTGGGGGTGGAATAAGAGAAGAAAGTACCCCCTACTCGATGCTAGGTATCAAATCAAGGGCATTAGGGCATCGTATGTGCTAGAAAAGTACTGTATCTCTTGAGCTATGTCCACAATCCAAGAAAAAATTTAAGTTAAAAAAAAGAAGTCAGACATGGAGGCATAATGTAATCCACACCTGTAATCCTGGGGCTCCAAAATCCCTCAAGTTCAATGACAGACATCAAGGTCACTATAGTAAGATCCTATCTCAGCCTACACAAACACACACACGTGCATGTACACACACAAAGGGGGGGGGAGAGGTCACTTGTTGAAGAAAAAAACCCTGAAATAATAGTTGAAATTCACAGGAAATGTTAACAAATACAGAAAGAACATCTTAGCAGTGTTGACTACCCGTTTGGACTAGTTCTATAACCTATTTATGATAGAGGATGTGCTACTGAAAAACTTCTTTAACTTGTCTTTGCCTCTCCCATGACTCAGCTCAGTAGCTACCACACTGTGACTATTAATTGCATATGATTAAGTAAATAAATATCCTGCTTCTAAGGCACCTGCAAATACATGTGTATTTGTTTGGTAAAGATTTTATGAGATTCATTATGTAGGCCATATTGGCCTGGGACAAGGATGGTTTCAAATGTAGGGTCCACCTGACTCAGGGACCCAAGTATTAGGATTATAGTTCCGCAACACTACCCATCTTACTATCTACACACATACATACATATACAAAGATCCTAACTGAGGCCATACCCCATAACATCTATTTATAAAAAGAGACATTTCCCCCCAGAAAGTGTATGAGTACTACCGCGAATTCAGTGATAAAAGTTTACTAGGTAGCTAAAAGCATGATTAGTTGGAGTTTTCTAATCCTGCAGGTCATAGAATTACCTTGAAAAGAAAATGAGGATTTTTTTTTTCCTTTTTCAATGAGACAGGGTCTCTCTACATAGGCCTAGCTAATCTAGAACTTGCTATGTCTCCCAAGTACTGGGATTAAAAGCATGAGCCACCTTACCTGATAAAATGAATTTATAGAATAAACCAGGACAGAGAAAACAAGCTCCACCAGGAGAACAAGCCAGGAGCAAACCCAGTCCCAGGATCAGGATTGACCCAGCCACCAGATCCAGAGCAAACGATCTCCACCGGATCAGGTACAAGGGAGTAACCGCTGAGCTAGTGAGCCAGAGCCAGAGACTGCTGAGGGTCCGGATATTGAATTGGGGGCCTTCAAGGGAGTGGACGTAGGCCAACACCCCTGTAGGTCTGGGCGAGAGTCTAGGACCTCAATCAGCCTGGGCATAAGTGAGGCTTGGTCCTCCGAGGGAACAGGCAGGAACGAGAGATCTCTGAAAGGCCAGGCGCGAATCTGGGACCTCAAAGAGAGTTGGCCTGAGCCAGGTCCTCTGGGTTTGGGCATTGGTTTGGGACATCAAAGGGAATAGGCAAGAATCTGGAAGCCTTGAGGGTCCCAGAGCGAGCCTGAGACCTCTGATGAAGTAAGCAGGACCCCTGCGGGTTCGGGTGCACCCGACCCTAGAACCTCCCAGGCAGTAGAATGGAACCAGAAACCTTTCCAGGTCCAACTCCAACCCAGGGACTTCTGCAGGAGGGAACCCAGACTAGGATTTACAGATACAGGTCAAAGCCAGTAACCTAAGCCAAAATTGCCCCGAGGCAAGGAACTCCACCTTGGGCAACAAATTCCACAGGACTAGAATTGAACTCCCAGGACAGAGAAAGCCAGAGGAAACAAGCTCCCACTGGGAGCAGAAGCCAGGAGAAAATTCAACCCTGGGAGCCAACCCAGCCCTGGGACACTGGCAGAACAGGATTGAGCCAACAAACTGGCTCAGAGTCCGTGACCTCCACTGGAACCAGAATGGGACTGAACCAGTTACCTAAGACAAAGAGAGAACAAGCTCCACCAGGAGCAGAAGCCAGGAGCAAACCCGATCCCGAAGAGGAGCAGATCAGGACTGAACCAGTGACCAGATCCAGAGTCAGCAATCACCACCAGAACAGGTCTAACTCCAAGCCAGGGACTCCTGCAAGAGGAGATCCAGACCAAGATTTACTGAAACAAATCAAAGCCAGCAGCCTAGACCAAAATAGGCTTGATACAGCAAACTCCAAGGGAGCAGACCAAAACACAGGAGCACTGAGCTACCTCCAGGAACAGGACTACCCAACGGGGTAACAGGAACTGTGACACTGACTGTACCACGAGGAAAACCATCTTAGCTTTCAATTTATTGGCACCTAGAAGATTATTCAACAGAATCTCAGACAGCACCAACCATACCTATTAGATAGAGGAAAAGATGAGTAGAGAAGGTAAGATCACAAGCTACACCACAAAGAGAAACACAATACAAGTGAAACCCAAAGACCCTACAAAAGTAAGACCTGAACAACAAAATATGGATGACCAAGAAGAAAATGATCTAACAAATAACCACAAGAGAATATCTGAAATTCTTAAAGATAAAATGAGAAATTACATTAAAGAAATGGAAGAAAAAACAAACAAAAAACTGGAAGATACCAGCAAATCACTCAAAGAAAACCAAGAAAAAGAACTCAAACATATAACAGAAACTATTCAGGACTTGAACACTGAGATAGAAAAAAATAAAGAAAACAGAAGCCAAAGGAATTATAGAATCAGAAATCATGAGGAAAAGAGCAGGAACCACAAATGCAAGTACGAACAACAGAATACAAGAAATGGAAGAGAGAATCTCAAGTGCAGAAGATAAAATAGAGGAAATAGACTTATCAGTTAAAGAAAACATTAAATCCAACAAAAGTTTAACCCAAAATATCCATGAAATATGGGACAACATAAAAAGGCCAAATCTTAGAATAATAGGTATAGAAGAAGAAGAAAGTCAACTCTTATGTAATACAGGATGATTAAAAAAAAAAAAGAAGAAAGTCAACTCAAAGGCACGGAAAATTTATTTAACAAAATCATAGAAGAAAACATTCCCTACCTAAAGAAAGATATGCCTATGAAGATACAAGAAGCTTACAGAACACCAAATAGACTGGATCCAAAAAACAGTCCTCTCGCCACATAATAATGAAAACACTAAACATAAAGAGTAAAGAAAGAATATTAAGAGCTGCAAAGGAAAAAGGACAAGTAACATATAAAGGTAGACCTATCAGAATTACACCTGACTTCTCAGTGGAGACAATGAAAGCCAGAAGGTCATGGTCAAGCATTATGCAGATATTGAAAGCCCAGGCTATTATATCTGGCAAAACTGTCGATCACCATTGAAGGACAAAACAAGATATTCCATGACAAATCTAAATTTCACCAATACTTAGCCAGAACCAGCCCTACACAAAATACTAGAAGGAAAACTCCAACCCAAGAAAGATGGCTACACCAACAAAAACAAAGACAATTGATGATCTCATTACAGCAAATCCCAAAGAAGAAAAAAACGCACAAAATAACATCACCAACGATGAAAACCAAATTAACAGGAGATAGCAAACACTGGTCATTAATATCCCTTAATGTAAATGGACTCAACTCACCCATAAAAAGGCACAGGCTAACAGATTGGATACGAAAAAAGAACCCATCCCTCTTCTGCATACAAGAAACGCATCTCAACCTCAAAGACAGACATCATCTCAAAGTAAAAGGTTGGGAAAAAAA
>PVIU01022621.1:0-29011 GCA_004026605.1 Ondatra zibethicus | reverse complement strand
CCCTATGTTGTCTGTCTACAAACCCTGAGATCCCAGGTCTCCTGTCCCTATGTTGTCTGTCTACAAACCCTGAGATCCCAGGTCTCCTGTCCCTATGTTGTCTGTCTACAAACCCTGAGATCCCAGATCTCCTGTCCCTATGTTGTCTGTCTACAAACCCTGAGATCCCAGATCTCCTGTCCCTATGTTGTCTGTCTACAAACCCTGTGATCCCAGGTCTCATGCCCCTATGTTGTTTGTCTACAAACCCTGAGATCCCAGGTCTCCTGTCCCTATGCCACCTGTCTACATCAAAATATATTAAGGGGCCATGAGATGTCTCAGTCAGGGAAAGTACTTTCTGTGCTAGTGTGACAACCTGAGTTTGAATCCTCAGAATCCACATAAAAGCTGGCATGTAGCATGTAGCAGTAATACCAGTGTCATAAAGCGAGTGAGAAGTGGAGAAGGAAGACTCCCAGATCAACTCTGGATAGTGAGTCTGAAGTGTTCAGTAACTAACAACAAAGAGAACTTCCCTCAGACAGGATGGCAGGTGAGGACAGGCCGGTGTACACATCACACACACACACACCACATCCTACACACACATACACATAAACACACTTTTTAAAAAGGAATTGAAGGTGGCTTGCAAATACATGTTATAAATTAGAGAAGCATGAGTTATGGATGCATAAGAAAAGCTATAGGGAATGGGAGTTTAAGTAGGGCCTGGAATTGCTCCTCTACCTGAAATGCATGTGCCTGCTTAGGTTGAGCTCTGAATTTATTCTAAGCTTTCCAGCAATCATTTCAAGGACCCAGTGAGAATACGGTGCCTATATTATAAAATAAAGCCATTTGGCCAGGCGAAGTGCAATATTCTTCATATAAATTAACACTATGAAGACAGCCTCATAAAGATCTTCATAAACAGAACATGGTACCATATAATGAAGGCCATTTCCCACAGCATCCTTACAGTAAATGGATGATGAATTACTCCAGGCCGTTTCTTACTGATCCGCTGACATGGGCAAATGGTCCAATTTAGTTAAGTCACGATGTAGTTAAAGCAATTGTCCAGGAGGCCACAATGACATGCCAGATATACAAGGGCCATAAGGAAGAATGAAGGTGCTAGTGAAGCCCAGCAAATTGCTTAGGAAATAGGAAGCTAAGCCAAAAACACATCATAAATACACCATCATGTTTCCTCCCACTGAAGATAATAACTGACTTTTGTCTGCAGTCATGACCTAGGTCACAATATTTTTCAAGAAGTAAAAGTAATGAAATGCAGACTTGCACCCAAAAAGTCTGTATATTAGTGCAGTCTTTTCAAATGTCCAGCAGGCGTTAACCAAACTCACTCTCTGATTTCACATTTATTTCTCTTTGTGTGATTTGTGCTCACTTTTCAATAAGATTTTCTTTCTTTCTTTTTTTCTCTCCTTCTCTCTACCTGTTTTGATCCAGTTCCACAAACCCTGCACCAAGTGCTAAGTCCTGCTCACCGCACAGAAAGGGTCAAGTCTTGTACTGTGTTCCCATGGCACTTGGAAACCGAGTGACACAGGTTAGTACACTTTGAACATATACTAAATGAGAGCACTTATGCTTTATCCTTTGTGATTTCTGAGCAGAGAAGATACTTCTAGTACTTTATAAATGAAGGCATTAGGATACTCAAAGTAAAATAACATTTCCAAAATTACACACAGCAAGTGATAGACAGGCAACCTGGCTCCAGCGCCCCCCGAGGACGGCTTGTGCTCTTGACAGTATATTCCACTGGTTGTCATGTGGCATGTGGTATTCGGTTGTTTATATTCTTATCTCTCCCCTTCGCCACGAGCAGAGTGGCCCTCTGCTAGCCTTGCTGTGTCGTTATCACCTGCTCATTTATTGTGGTGGTTTGATTGAAAAATGTCCCCCATAGGCTCATATATTTGAGCACTTCGTCCCCAGTTGTTGGTGCTGTTGGAGGACGATATGGAACCTTTAGGGGGTGGAGCCTTGCTGGAGGAAGTACAGTACTGGGGGTGAGCTGTGAGGGTTTATAGGCTTGCCCTACTTCCTGTTCTCTTCTCTGCTTCCTCTATGTGATGAAAATGTGATCAGCCAACTTCCTGTGCCTGCTGCCGTGTTGTGTCTTCCCTGCCATGGAAGGCTCTTAACTCTTTGGAACCTTAAGCCAAAACGAACTTTTCCTTAAGCTGCTTTTAGCAACGGTATTTTATCACAGTAACAGAAATGTAGCAAATACAGTTGTCTTCCCACTAGGACCAGCTTCTGCACCCATAGCAACCACAGAAGCACCATCATAACAACCACCATGACCTCAAAGTGGCCTGACTCCTCTCTCCCTGTGCCAATATCCCTGCCCTGGTTCTTGACCACTTCCAATTTCTGTTTCTCTTTCTCCACCACAGTCTGTTGTTTCTCAGTCTCCTTGGTTCTTTTCTTTATACCCAACTTAAATTGTGACTCTGTCCCTCTTCCTTTTGTAGTCCAGTGGCCAGCAGGCTTTCCCTTCCCTCTGTGCACTTTTCCTGGAACACTCCTACAGCGCACGCCACTTCTTTTCAGCCCAGATCTTCCTCCAGAGAACAGCACCTGTATGGCAGGTGTCCCCTGGTTTCCCAGGATCACTTTCATCCTATATAACACATCTGTAGATGGAGGCTGCTCATTGGTTTCCCAGCCACCCAGACCTGAAAACTATATTAATTACAACCCTTCCTGGCCAATCACTTAAGCATATTGCTAGCTAGTTCATATATCTTAAATTAACCCATTTCCATTATTTTATATTTTACCACAAGGCTCGTGGTTTACCAGTAAGGTTCGGGCGTCTGTCTCCTTCAGCAGTTACATGGCATCTCTCTGACTCTGCCTATTCTTTCTCTACATCTCTGTTCAGATTTCCTGACTGGCTTTACTCTGTTAAGCCATTGGCTGAAAGCAGCTTCTTTATTAACCAATGGCAATAAAACATATTTACAGCATACAGAGGGGAGTCCCACATCTCCATTTTTCTCCTTAGCACCTGGTGCAAAGGTAGACGCAAAATAAATACTTCAAAAAAATGATTAGAGTAAGCCAGTTGAGGATATCTGGGTCAGTTGGGACGAGCAGATGATACTGTGAGAGAGAAAAGTTTCAGAAGACTGTGTTGGCATTGGGGACTAACTAAACACGTGAGAGAGAATAAGCCAAATGTCCTTCACAGGCATCTGGGTGCAATATCAGTCAAAGACCACTGAGTATTGAATGAAAAAAACGAGGACATGACTGTTCCAAGGTATGGTTGTGGAGAAAATTTATTGTAGATATGAGGGAGAAAACAGCCAAAGACATCTGGAAGGGTCTACACTGAACCAAGCTATGAAGGGGGCAGAGAGAGATAGAGGAAGAGGATGGGAGAGAGGGCAGGGACCAGAAGCCAAGAGATCTGGAGAGAGCCAGGAGATCAAAAGACCCCTGTAGCCAAAATGGCTGGGTTATGTAGGAGTCAGGGGAGCTGGGGGAAGGGAAGGGAAGCAGGGGTAGGGTGGAGAGAGGCCGGTCAGGGTAGGGGTCAGGTGAAAAGTGCTGAGATGACCATGACAATGCTGAGCGAGACCAGTGGCCAGTGGCCACTTTGATATGTTAAATAGGCACCTCAGTTAGCCATTTGTCCCGTATTTCCTTGAAACCTAACAGGTATAATATGTGCAAGAAGAGAGATGCTATTTTCTGTTGATCAGTTTGTTAGGTATCTGTAGTAGGTCAGTGTATCTGTTTTGTGCACATATAGACAGTCCTCTGTGTCAGATGGACACCAAGGAAGAAAATATTCCTCCTAAAGCCAAGTTAACTGTGACAATACCATGAACCTACATGCTCTAGACATTGCTTTGTTCCAGACAGATCCCGGAAAGGATGAGATTCTTCCTAAGCTGTAGGAGCCCACTCCAGATGGAAACTGAGTCACACATGGGCTCCCACACTCAGCCATGAGCCAGCCACTCCTGAACCAGCCATGCCGCTCCCATCATGAGTACCACCGTCCTGCTTGCTGTAGCTAGGATATCATAGGCACACATGTGACAGCACACACAGACCGCCTTTCATTGAGTGCTGCCCGCTGTACTACATGCTTGGTACATACTTTTTTCACTTAACCTTTGCCCCAAATGATACTTGTTCCAGAGCCACAAAAGTAGCTAAGGTAAAAAAAAAAAAAATCAAGCCTAAATTAGTGTGATCACAAAGGCTGCCCTTTAATAAGATGCTGTATGGATTTCTAACAAACACTTAGGTTTTTCCAGGAAAATAAGAGGATATTAGGTAAATGAGGTGGTGGAATGGGAAGACTTAAGTCTATTTATTCCCTTGAGGAATCTAGCCTCAGGGTTTGAAGACTTGTTTTTCTTTATGAAATCTTATAAATGACCACTCAAAGCAGCAAAGTTTTCATGTCTGATTTCAGTGCTTGGACCAAGTTTTAGGATGATGTTTGACATTAATTGACATAGATGGAGTCGATTCTTCACGATACTGCGTGTGTGGCTGCCTTCGTTGCTGTTCTTTGTTTCCTTCTAGGGAAAAGCATTTGTCTGCTTTGACCAAAACCACTACTTTCCCCTTGGGGCAAGTCTCCAAGCCCTAACTGAAGGAGCCTGGGCATGGGGAAAGTTTGCAGGGGCTTTCTGTAGCCACAGGAGAGAGAGGAAGACAACAGGTAGGAGGAGATTCAGAAATGCCCCTCAAGAGACTGGGGAAATTAGAAACAAGAACAGTAGTCAGTCTGTGATCTGAATTCTGATTCAGTAAGAGGTCTGAACACTGACGTCAAAAGCAGGTGAGACAAGGGGGAGCTGCAAAGCTGAGCTGCATTCTTGTCAAACCCTAAACTGGAGAGCATCTGCCCAGCTGTGTGAAGCTCTGGGTTCAGCCCCCAGCACTAAAAACCAAAAACAGAGTGGTGTGAGGAGAGGGCCTCTGAGGAGGAGGTGTGCTTGAGCCTGACTGAAAAGGGGGATCAGAAATCACATCCTGCCAGCAAGTTCCTTCTCAGTCAGGAGCCCGCTTCGCACCAAGCAGCCAGCGCCCTACAGGACCCACAGACCCAGCCACACCCTGCTTAGTGCGCTCCTGCAGGAAACCTCAGCCACAGTCTCATGTGGGCCCCAGACACGGGCAGAAAAGCGAATGGGACGATACAGCGGCTTCCTGTTGCTACCTGCTGTTTCTTACAGATCCCGGGTGATAAAGGAGAAACGAGGCAGTTCTGTCTAAGAATGAAGAGTGACAGGAGAGAGTTTTAGCCTGAACAGATGAACTAGAGGGCAGCCCTAGCTGCTTCTTTGTTAAATGGCTTCCTTTCTTCGGAGAGAGGAGGGAGGGAGGGACCGAGGGAGACAGAGACAGAGAGACAGACAGAGACGGAGAATGTTTAATGTCTCTGTAAGTTTCTTGAAATAAGCTGTTTGTTCCTTTGTCTAAGCATAAAGCCAAAAATAGGAATGGTTTGCCTTTCTCTTCCACAGTAAATCTGGGTAAGCCTTGCATGAGAAAATCCTCCTTGGCTATTCACTAAGAAAGCCTGCAAGGAGGAATTCTGGGATTGTGAGGCGCATGTATGCAGAACAGAACTTGACCTGGGTTTTTTGTTGTTGTTTGTTTGTTTCCCAGCACCAGACACACCCCCACACCTCTCAATAAAGCATTTCCCATACCGGTAATTCCAGCCCTTGCGGGGGCTGAGATAGAAGGAGCAAGAGTCTGAGGCCAGTCTGGGCTACAGATGGAGACTCTGTCTTGCTCCCGGCTCCTAAATGCTCTGACAACTTGAGTCACTGAAAAAGAACATTCCGAGGTTTATGACTGAAGTGATTATAGGTTTCCTGCCCTTGGTTAAAGTAAAAACATCTTCCTTATCAAAAGGGCTACTAAGTAACCCAGCTGATCTAGGCTGTAGCTCAGCGACAGAGCTAAGCACACACAAGGCCTTGGCATTGATTCCCAGTACTGCAAATAATATGAACGATGACAAAAAAAAAGAGACAGAGGGGCTGGAGAGATGGCTCAGTGGCTGAGAGCACTGGCTGCTCTTCCAGAGGTCCTGAGTTCGATTCCCAGCAACCACATGGTGGCTCACAGCCATCTGTAATGAGAACTGGTGCCCTCTTCTGGCCTGCGGGTATACATAGAGGCAGAATATTGTATACATAATAAATAAATAAATCTTTAAAAAAAAAAAAAAAGAGACAGAGGAAGAGATGATGATGGAGATGGTGATGCTAACTTGTACTGTCTGCTTTCCCTGGAATTGGCATGTTTTCTGAATACTCTGTATGCGCTCATTGAAACTTCACAGCAATTCTACAGGGAAGTACTAGGATGACCCACATTCTATAGATGGTTAGGCAGAGTCCTGGAGACAGTGATGCTGTGGCTGTGTAGTAAGCAGAGGAAAGAAAGTCCAGTGTTAGCCTAGGCGATGGGACGACAGTTAACGCTCTTGATGAGTTTACACACAGAGCAGGAGTCTACAGATGAACAACACAGGTGCAATCAGTGAACCATCAGAGGGGGCACAGCGGATGATACCTGCAATGCAGCAGACACCAGAGAAGAGGGCCGGCATCCCGCGAGGACTACCAAGCAGGGAAGAAGCCACAACTCCCAAGCACTTTGAAGCCAGCTGTCTGAACATGGGAATGATCCCTGAAGACCTGCACAGAAGAGCCCTGATTCAGTTGGTTACAATCATAAATCCTTGCTTGGTGTCCCCTGGAGCCACCATCCACCAAGGCCACCAGCTGTCTGGGTTGTCCATTTCTAATGAGGGCATCCCAGAATAAACACGACTGTTCACGTGTCCGAATCTTGAACAGGAAGGAAAAATAAGTCTTCCCCCACCCCCCAACATACCTTCACTAAAAATGGCCAAACTCTGCGGGTTTTGGCAGACATTTCAGGAAGTACTAAGTTAGACTAAAAATTTAGATGTTCCAGTAACATTCTAGTCTAATTTCAAACAGCCAGCCTACTACAAATACAACCAGAGCCTAATTTAAACATTGATGCTTCTTATTTTAGAAGACAACAGCTGCTTAAAATATGAATTGAGAACAATAAATAACTAAGAAAACAGGCAAATTTTCACAGGAGCTTAAAGAAAAAACATCTCGTGACAGACATTGATATATGCATGCTGATGTGTGTGTATATATATACATATATATATATATATATATATATATATATATATATATATATATATATATTGCCACAAAGCACCTTGCCCCATTCTATTCCTGACTTCAGAGGAGAATAAAAATCCTGAAATGTGTTGTGTCCTCTTCCTGACTTCCCACATTGAATGCAAGACTCAAATCCAGCACCACTGGGCCAGTGCAAAGGAAATGCTTAACATCAACCTCATTGGCCTGACCTGCAAATACAAGCTTCCTCCTCATGCGGTGCATTTAGCCTGCTTCAGAGGATAGATTAGGAACAAAAGAAAAGGAAGTGGACGGAGACAACTTTATCTTCAGGTGTAGGCACAAAGAACACACCACTGAATTGGAACCTGAGAAGTTCTAGTACTGGACACAGAATAATGCTCTTTGGTTGACTGAGTTGTTGTTGTTGTTTTATCCTTCCTTACCTTTTTGCAAATACACTGTGACATTAGAATGATCAGATTGGCAGACCCTTTAGAACAGGGAATTCTCTCATGCCTGTATTCATATCCATGCAAACCATATATTTCTCTTGATCTCTCCACTGAGTGCAGGTGGTGGTTTGAATGAAAATGGCCCCCATAGGCTCATAGGGAGTGGCATTATTTGAAATGTGCGGCCTTGTTGGAGTGGGCATGGCCTTGTTGGAGGAAGTGTGTCGTTGTGGGTGGGCTTTGAGGTTTCAGAAGTTCAAGCCAGGCTCAGTGACACACTCTCTCTGCCTGCTGCCTATCAATCCAGATGTAGAACTCTCAGCTCCTTGTCCAGCATCATGTCTGCCTGAGTGCAGCCATGCTTCCTGCCCTGACACTAATGGATGAAACTTCTGACCCTGCAAACCAGCCCCTACTAAATATTTTCCTTTTACATGAGTTGCCATGTCTCTTTACAGCAACAGAAGCCCTAAGATGGTGAATTTTATAAGTCACTAGGTGGCAAACATGCTCTCTGAAGCTACACGGAAGCACCTTTTTTAAGGAACCCCAAATACACACACACTATTTCTAGACAGTATTTACAGCACAATTGGAAATTACTCTTGTCATTGCTCCTGTGAGTTAGAAAGCAAGCACCATTATTTATACTACTGCTCTAGAAACACTAGGAATTTGGGTCTGGAAGATGCTTACATTTAAGACATTCTGTGTAACATCAGATATGACATTTTTTAGCATCATGCTTGTTTGGTTAACTTTTGGTAGTGATCCTAATTCTGTTTCACTACTTAAGCCTATGTACATTTATACAACACTGTGACCCATTTAGAGGTCTTTTATGTCTGAATCTGTTCTATTGCATTGTCTGCAATTCTCTACTGTCTTGAAGAGCTTTTAAAATGCTAAACAGCTTGTTTGCAGCTGCTCTAGATGTTGGCTCGACCTCTCTCCAATTTCAAAATGGTGGACATACCATTTCTGCTAGCTCTGGGGCTGCCAGGTAGGAGCTGCACTCAGCACTTTAACTCTGAGAATGAGCGTGCAGCACATAAACTCTTTTTATTTGAGTTACAGCCAAATCTGCCACGCAGAGCACTGCGCAGCCTGGAAACATCTCTGTGTATGGCAGTGGGAATCTGCCATGCTCTCCCACCTGTGCAAGACTAGTAGACTGATCCCGCAGTCTGTCCAGGGAGGAAGAGCCGAACTACGGGCATGCTCTCGACCCGAGTAGGCACAGAAGCACCCAGGCCCACAAATGCCATTGAAATGCTTAATAGCTGGTGTTTGTACTTGGCAGCACAGCCCAGGAAACTGAGTTGGGTTCCCCCCCCCCTCCCCGTATGGCTGCTGAGTCAGGAAAATCTCTCTTAAAGGAGCTGTGGCACTCTGCCAACAAACAACAAAAAGCTGTATTAAACTCTATATTTGTGTCTAGAATTCCTTACCAAGCCCTCTCAGGTTTTATATGGAGTTAGTTGACCACGTTGGGCACCACTCTGTAACAAGAAGACCGGGAGCCCTTTGTTTGTCCCAGCCACCTGTCTGGCTTACACCCTAAATAATCACACAGAAACTGTATTAATTAAAACACTGCTTGGCCATTAGCTCTAGCCTCCTTTTGGCTAACTCTCACATCTTGATTTAACCCATTTCTATTAATCTGTGTTCACCATGAGGTCGTGGCTTACCAGGAAAGATTTAGCATATCTGACCTGATGTCTCCATGGCAGCTCTCTGGCTCTGCTTTTTTCCTCCCAGAATTCAGTTCTGTCTTCTCCACCTACCTAAGTTCTGCCCTATCAGGCCAAGCAGTTTCTTTATTAATTAGCCAATGAAAACAACACACAAGCAGAAGGACCTCCTACACCAGGATCTTTTTGATCAAACCATATTAGCCAGTAAGGAATCTACAGCTTTCTATCCTCTGTGGAAACAAAAGAAGAACCTCCTTTCCAAAGCAACATAGTCTTAGACCCAAATTTTGAAGTCAAGATTCCCTTAAAATATATATGTTGGTTTGGCTTAGCAGCCTGTACAATGAAACGTCTCTTTGTACTTAACTTATTCACAATCAAAAAATTCAAAGAAAACACAATAGTATATATAATCCAGACTCTCTGTGTATATTCCATCTTTACATAGCTTATTTTTTTACTCTATTACTTTTTAATGTTTATTTTATTATCTTTACTCTTTTTAATCTATTACTGTCTATACTCTCTCTTTAAAGACTTTGTTTTATTTTTTAAAACTATTTCTTTTTATAACGTCTATAGTCTTTTTCATCTCTCTCCCAACCCTATGTACATTTATCTAACACTGTGATTCATTCAGAGGTCTTTTTCATGTGAATCTGTCTTTATTGCATATCTGTTATCATTTTCTGACTAGTTGCACTTTTTTTTTAAATGCTAAGCAGGCATGGCTAGGACTAAGGCTGCTTCCCTTTTGGCTCTGCCCAGTCCAATATGGATGAGGTAGTTTACCTCCAGCTCTACAAGCCCTGTTCTCTGTCCCAGGTCCAGGGATGCAGAAGGTCCACTTTGCCATCAATCAACCGGTTGCACTCTGCTCACAAACCCCATTCAAATACTTGGCCTCCTGAAAGAGCCAGAGCTATTCCTGCAACTAGCATGAACCAGGAAACCTTCTTAAAGGAGCCATGCAGTTTTTGCTGCTACCACTGAGTTAGGAAGACTTCTCTTAAAGGAATTGTGCCTCTGCTTGCTTCTAGTGAGCAGGACCTACCCAAGAAAATGCTGCTACCAAAAAGCCATGCTTAACACTGTTCTTTTGTGTCTAGCATTTCTTCCCAAGCTCTCTCAGGTTTTATGTGAATGTAGTTGGCTCATGTTGGTGTGGCATTTTGTAGTGGGAGGTTGTTTGTTCATTCCCGGCCTCCCAGACCCGAATAATAACACAGAAACTATAATAATTACAACACTGCTTGGCCTATTAGCTCAGGCTTCTTCTTAACTAAATCTTACATCTTAAATTAACCCATTTCTATTCATCTGTATACTGACAGGAGGCTGTGACTTACTGGTAAGGGTCTGGCATCTGTCTCCTTTGGAAGCTACATGGCATCTCTCTGACTCCACCAAAATCCTCTATCTGCTTTGGAATTCCTACCTTCCTCTATTCTGTCCTATCATAGGCCCAAGCAGCTTCTTTATTCATTAACCAATAAGAGCAATACATATACAGAAGGACTTTCCTCACCATGTGTGTTTGTGCACATTCATGTATATATATTATTTTGTTTGATTCTTTCTCCTCAGAATCAGATTTTTAGGTTACTGCCTGTCATAGTCTGCTTTCTATCTCTGATAAAGACCACAACCGAAAAAAACTTGGGGGAAGAAAGAGATTTATTTGACTTACATGTCCCAATCACAGCCCATCATGAAGGGTAGTCAGGCAGGAACTCAAAGTAGAAACCCAGAGGCAGAAATTAAAGCAGAGAAATGCTGCTTGTTAGCTTACTCTCTATGACTTGCTCAACCTGCTTTCTTTCTTTCTTTTTTTTTTCTGGTTTTTCGAGACAGGGTTTCTCTGTGGCTTTCTCTGTGGAGCCTGTCCTGGAACTAGCTCTGTAGATCAGGCTGGTCTCGAACTCACAGAGATCTGCCTGCCTCTGCCTCCCAAGTGCTAGGATTAAAGGTGTGCGCCACCACCGCCCAGCTCAACCTGCTTTCTTATACTACCCAGAACCACCTACCCAGTGGCACCATTACCCACAGTAATGGCTTAGCTCTCCCACATCAATAATGAATCAAGAAAATGCCAACAGACATTACTACAGGCCAATTTGTTAAAGGCACTTTTTCAGTTGGGGTTCTCTCTAATAATATTTATTTATTATAAATATTTATTGTGACAATAAATAAAAATAAATAAATAAACAAATCTCTAACCAGTACACTGACTAAGCCCATCTCCTTTTACATCTTTAGAACAAAACTGCTTGTATTACTATTTTGGCTCACTAAGGTTTTGTTTTGTTTTTCCCCACATTGGACCTCTCTGACACACAGCCCCAGAGCAGGCATACATGTGGAGCAATGGAAAGTTGGTCAAACTAACTCAGAATAGTGCATAGTGGGTGTCACTGTGGAGACATGCCATCCCCACTCCAGATGAAAGCAAAGATTTCAAAGAGCAGGGACTTTTGACTGCAATTCTAATGTCAAAAATACTCTTTCTACTCAAATAAATGATAAGCACGAGACTCACAGCATCTTTCCAGCGTGCCCTGTCTGTCTTTTCACTCCCCTGCTCCTCTCTCTTCCAAATGACCACAAAATAAGAATGTGTGGAAAAAGTTTTATTACCCCATCTTCAAACAAAACTCCAGATTTATGTGTATGACCCAGCCACATTCACGGCTTTATATGGTCAAAATGAGTCCCCTAGCAGCCAGAGACCTTTTCCCCAAATAAACAAGCAGTTGACAGCCACAGCACCCATCAGACTGAAAGGCACCGGGGGAGCCGTGCTTGAAGTGAGGAGACACTGTGAAGGAATGTGGATTCGGAGGAACAAAGGAACAATCGCTGTCATGTTCTTATCTTGCCCTCAAAGGACTTGGCTGCAGCTCATTCTCCTCCAGTTCTCATCCCTCTCTCTCCATTTATACCAAAACAACGAGGAGCTGGGGAGATCAAACAAATGAATCCTTGTAGAAAAATGAAGAGAAAACAAAGAGGTGCAGTCAACTTGGGGTAGGCAGAAGGATAGAGGAGACCTCAGGTGTGCACTTCTGGCTCGGGGATGAAGGTGAATGGAGGGTCATGTGACTGCCCCTAGGTGTTGGGAAGGGCTTATCTTTTCCTGATGTCACCCCATTCCAGTCCAGAGTCGTTCTTTAAATGTGAGGGTTCCCCTTCTAGTATCTTTTTTTTAAAAAAAAAAAAAACCAATTTGCCATTGTTAATGCGACACTTAAGGAAAGAGAAAATGGTAGGCATATGAGAAATAGGAAAAAGATCTCATTTCTCATTTTTCTTTTTAAAATCTCGGGGCAAATCAGGCATAGGGGTCCATGCCCATAGTCCCAGCCACCGAGAAGTTAAATAAGGCAGGAAGGTCCCAGGAGTTTAGGGCTAGCCTGAGTGACAGAATCAGATTCTCAAATTAAACAACAGAAAGAGGAAGCACCAACCTCTGCACCTGAGGTTTGGGGAACATCTCAGAAGGAGGGGTGGAAAGATTGAAAGAGACAGAGGACCAAGAAATCTGCCGTGAAATCGTGTTTCTAGATGTGACAGGGAGCTACACACATAAAATCTCAATATGGCTGTGGAGACAAGGCCTGAATAATGATAGCACCAGTTAGCATGCCAGCATGAATGGGGGACTCTCACATGCTCCCACCCTAGATGAAAAGCATAGACGAAGAATGTGGAAACAGGGAAAACTGTCTTCCCCAAGGAGGAGCCCCCTACATGGTTATTTAATACCACGTGGTCAACCCGAAAAACATACAATAAACAACAATGAACGGGCTCAGCAGGTTGTATTTATATATCTATTCACAAATATATACAACAATAATTAAAGAAAAGAGGGGAATTTAAAAGGGAGGGGAGAATGGTAGATGCTGTGGGGGGAAGATAGAGAAGGGGAAAATGATGCAATAACATTTTAATTAAGTAAAACAACTATAGACCAAAAACTGAGGTGTGAGAAAGACATGCAAATGATAAACGCCCTTGTAATCACAAAAAAGCCACCACATTCAGTACACATATGCAGATACACACATTCATGCACACACGCACACACACACACACACACACACACACACACACACACACACACACACTGGAGCAAGCTGCCCAATGTCGATCTTAGTACCTCCTTCACTCCTGGCAGTTTTGTGATTCTAGAAGTTTCTGTGCCTCGGCTTCCTCATCTTTAAAATGAAGGTAAAATCAGCCAGTCTCTCAGAACTACTTCAAGGGTTGTGTGATTTATGATCAAGCACTCAGAAGATTAAATCTCAATAACTGTTAGCTATTCCTGTGTTATGCAAGTTACTTATTGCATGACTTAGTTTATTAATCTATAGAAATGAGAAAGTCTGATTGGCTATATAGTTTTTAGAAAAGAGAGGAAGACATGACGGAAAAGTTTAGAAAATAAATTTCATGACAGAAAAGTTTAGAAAATAAATTTGACAGGGTAGGACGAGAAAGTTGGTTTGGGAGAACTGTTTAGTAAATTCACCCTGTAAGTATCAAACAAATAAGACGTCACCTTGTCTACACGTCTCTCAAATGTACCTCTCTGAAGGTATCATTAGGGCTAACTGTTCTTCACATTGGCAAGGTGAGAAAAGACAGAGATCATTTCCCCACAACCTTCTAAATTTCCATGAAAGCCAAGTTCAGGAAAGAGACTGGGTTTATTAATGTTGTTTTGGTTAACTGTCTGAAAAACTTAAAGTTGGCAATTAATTCAATAATTTTAAATGCTTACTCTATAGCAAGTTATGTGCTGATATTTTCATACCTCTTGGCAGGATCCTTGAGCACAAGGGCTACTATCCAGTTTCACAAAGGAAGCAAAGACCAGAAAGGGTAGAGGACTCAGCCAGGTCTGTCTGACCCTAGATTTTGTTGGTTCAACAACTGCATTATGCTCCTATTTCCATTCTAGGAACACTGATGGTATCTGTCACTATGCAGCCACAACAACATTTAATGCAAATTTGAAAGGAGTTTTTGGTTGTTAAACCTGTATTATAACATGGTACTACCTAGCCTTTCCCGGGAAAAGTTACCATTGTAAAATGACATTTTCTCAACTTTAGGTAAGAAAATGGCCTAAAACCCCCCAAAAACATAATACTGGTAGATGGTACATATTTGTTCATTTCAATTATAAAAAAGCTCTAATGGATCTTGCCAGCTCACCTTTGAACGGATGAATTCTAGAGTCCAAGCATGTGCAGACATCACTGTGCCTTCATCTCCGCAGAGAACTGAAGCGCTCGTCTACACCATGGCTTCAGCTCCTCGCGCCACGGGGATGTGTTCCATCATCGTGTGCGGTCATAAGTTCATTTTAACAAACAGAAAGAAAAAATTTCTAAAGCAATTGGAATAAGAATTGAGTCATACGATGTCAAGGAATTATCATCATCGTATTAAGTGTGAGAACAGCATTATTATTTAGCAGAAGGTCCATCTGTTTCAGTGATGGATGCTAGCTTGAATAGGAATTAAATCTCGCACTTGATCGCAAGAGAGGTAAATGTCAAAAGCCGGAAGACGAAAAAGAGATGTAAAGACTATTTGGATTTTTAAATCTGGGTGATGGAGAGAAATACATGTGTTTAGAGATCGTGGTAATGAAGGCATGAGAATGTAATATTAATGTTCTGCCACCATGTGCTGATGCGTTTCCCCCCTGCTCACTGTGGGAGCGCGAACATTTGCTCTCCTGTAAAATGAGAGAAGAACATCTAATTTGTGGGATTTTTTTGTTTGGGGTTGGTTGTTTTGGGTATGCTTAGCCCTAAAGAGGTCTCCAGTCAATGTCAGTGACTTTCCCTCCAGCTTTCCTCCCTTTTTATGTGTCATATGGTAAGATGACATTTAGGTGGTAGCTAATCACTTTCTACCAAATGCACTTTGATGGTGCTTTAAAAGAAACGAATTTCTATAGTACAATTGTATGACTCCATTTATAGTAATAAAACATATAGAAACTTGTTCAGAGACCTTATTTGCATGGAGTAAGATACAACTGGAATAGGAAGTGATGGTCATTTGAAAGTGGTTCTTAACATGCTGAACA
Source organism: Ondatra zibethicus (assembly GCA_004026605.1). NCBI lineage: Eukaryota > Metazoa > Chordata > Mammalia > Rodentia > Cricetidae > Ondatra > Ondatra zibethicus. The sequence goes on along the minus strand of PVIU01022621.1, from coordinate 13,545 downwards.
ACAACTTTTAATGCATCATTTCAATGTTTTATTAGACTATTTTGACTGTAAGTATAATTCATTAATTAATATGTTTGTATCAATACAATACATGTTGCACAACACTCAAAATACTTCAACCTTTATCATAGATATGTTGCTTAAATTTCTGCTCAATACAATTTTATGGAAATCTTTTAAAATCAGAACTGATGTTCAAAAAAACTTCAGCCTCTTTGTAACTACACTGTATTTCTCCGTTACTATAAATAACAATGTCCATAGGTAGACACACTCTTTTTACTTGTACAACACTGAGGGTTATTAATGAAATAGCAAAGAGTTATGTCTAAATGAGTCAGTCTTTGAAGTTTGATGAGTCTCAGCTGTGAGAGATACTTTAAGAAGAAAAATGACCCAGAGGCATCCCTTTCCTTGCTTGCCTCTCGGGTCACCCCGTTATCGCGTAGGGATACTGAAAGTGGTGCTTTAGAAGGCATTTATTTTTGAGACTTTACAAAAGAGCAAATTCTGTGCCGCATGGACAGTTTAAATTTTCAATTAAGAACACACATTCATCATTTTCACTAGCACAGACCTGTGCCCAGACTCCTCTAGAGAGCAGCGGAACAATTTAATACGGTAAATCCTGTCAAAAATAACCTGTCAAGGGATGGAACTCCAACTTTGAAGCTTGTAGGGAAAAAAATGTATTTCTCTGTGAAAAATCATCCATCTTTAGGATCTGTTTCATGTTTCTTCAAATGTCCCATGTCAACCCTTCTCCCAAAGCAAGATTTGAAATGGAGTTATGTAACTTATTGTCATGCCTTAAGCATATTACAGTTCTCTTTGATAGTTCTGAACCATTTTTCTTCATAGGTCTCTGAAAACAGTAAGATGACTCTGGACTGACTCTTGCTGTGGAGAATAGAAGGGTGGCAGGATTTACAGAGACAAGAGGCTTATGGAGGTAATGGAGTGTGGGTGGGGATGTTGCAGAAAGAGCATTTGCTAGTCTGAAAGCTGCAACCTAAAGGATTTGTGTTCTGAGCACAGAAACAGGATGGGCACTCATAGCCAAGTACAAGTACCAGTAGGGGCATGAACTTTGTGTCTCATACAGCTTCACTCAGTTAGACAGAGGCATACAAGAAGGAAAGTCGTATCTATTGACTATCTCCTTGTTGGCATGATTATGGCAGGCGGATCCTTTGCACATGGCATCTTACGTCATATGCTGTATGAGACAGCTGCTCTTTCCCAGTGCATAGATCAGGAAATAGGACCTCAAAGGAATTGAGGAATCTATCTTAAGTGGCCTCTCAGGTAGAGCTGAGCCCCAGTGTGTTCATTCCAAAGCCTGTGATTTTTCTCAAACAGAAGTTGATTCACTGCAACAGCAAGGTTCTGTGTTCTCCGAGGCTCCCAGCTGATCAAAGGCAGATAAAGGACTTGTGGGATGATCCTGTCAGTGCAAGACTTTTAAGCCATAAATTAATGAAAATCAATGAGGAAATGTATCTAAATGACACAGGCACGGAAGATAGGAACTGGGTGAGACAGCTTCAACCATACATCTATCACCTGACTCCACTTCATCTCTGTGTGGCTCAGGACTTCCTTTGAGACTCTGACAACAGCTAGGAAGTTGAATATTTACACAAACCTACAGGGAGATGAAGGATCACACACACACACACACACACACACACACATTGCTGGTTTGGGGGTTCTTAAGCCCTTCATCTTATTCCGTATAAAATTCATATAGACATGAAAATATCCATGCATGCAGGTGAAGGACTCTTGGATGTCCTTAGGTACTTGGTGAACACAAATTGCCTCAAACTTGACTATTGCGGCAGCACAGCTTTTGAATGGATCTGCCAACGGCAAAGATTACCTAGGGCCTTGGACAATGAAGTCATTCACCTCATCTCCATCAGAAGGGAACCATACAAGAAAAACATGTTGCCATGTAAAACCTGTGACATTATCCAACCCCTTGGAGCTCTGAATAATGCATGAGAAGTTTGTTTTCACCCGTCAGATGAAATTATGCCCTAATTATTGCATTAAGTCAGTGCCAGACCATACTGAGCAGGCTATGGGACTCAAAACGTGGCAGAATTGAACCCTTCATTCACAAGTCAATCTCCTACAAAAAGGAAGGAAGTTGTGAGAGGAATCAGAACCTCACTGCCCACCACCAATTCTCTTCCCTCCAAAATGAGAAGCTTCAAGAAAAACCCAGGAGAAAAGTGAAGCAATAGCTGACACAAGATAGCCAGCAAGAGGACTGAAAGGAGGCTTGTGTATGGAAAGGGCGCCTCTGCTCAAGGCCAGGCACTTTAGCCAGCTAAGCAGGGATTATGTAAGTCGGAGGTTAGAGAGGGAGGGAAGGAGGGAGGGAGGGAGGAAGGGAGGAAGGGAGGGAGAAGGAAAGAAAGAAGGAGAGAGAAAGAGAAAGAAAAAGAGAGAGAGAGAAAGAAAGAAAGAAAGAAAGAAAGAAAGAAAGAAAGAAAGAAAGAAAGAAAGAAAGAAAGAAAGAAAGAGAGAGAAAGGAAAATTGGCATAGACAGGACATTTTAGGACACTGGCATGATGATAAATTAGTTTACTCTGCCCATTGTTATTACTTCCTTTCTCTATTTTGATATGCAGTGTTTATTAGTTAATATTACAGACTCAGCAAGGTAATTTCTGCCTTGGGATCTGCCACCAATTAGCTCTGAAATTCAAGAATGTCTCTCTGGGACTTAATGAGACTTCATCAGTCTTTCTAACCGTCTGGAAAACTGTAAGGCACAGCAGACATGCATGAAAAATCGTTCAGTGGTACAACAGAATTAGGAAGAGGAAACTTCAGCACCAGATCCGGCGGGGTCACGCTCTGCTTCTTCTAGGATGAAGGAGAGAGCTGAAAACTTGAATGGATCCAATTCGTTTTTCCTTCTATACTAAAACTGAAAGCCCGAAGATGTAGCCAGACAGGGACCAATCAACAAAGAGCAGTTTATTCCCAGCACCACCCAGTCTTTGTTTCAGCCTTGCTGCCTCCCACCTCCGATGCCTTGTTCTTTCTCCCATCCTCTCTGCCACCTACAAAAAGCTCGGCTGCGGTTCTGTAGGCCCATCTTCTGAATTGCCCTCACCTCAGAATGAGTCGGTGACTGCCCTGGGGGAGGAAGGAGGCTCAGTTACCTCATCAGAGAATCAGCAGGGGTGAGGGAAGCAGCAAAATAATACACAGACATTGTTCCACAGCCACATTAGACTTAGGCCTCCTCTTCTCTTTTACGTACTTTTAAGAAAAGTAACCCTATTGAGCCAGTTTACACTTAAGCTGTGAGTGACCCATAATTCTTTCACATCCTAAAGTCATTTGCATTTTAAATAGCACCTTTCAGGAAGGGGGGAGAGGGATATCATCACTTTTGATGAATGGGTAGAAAGGGAAAAGCAAGTACACCAAAATCAGTTTCCTTAAGCAAGCTTTTGGCGTGAGTAATATCTGAGTGCAGGCAGGTCAGATGGTGAAGTTAGAGGTATGCACCTATGATGAGGAACTTCCTTACCCCCTTTTACGTGCTCAGCTACCCACTTATTTTACACAGTTCCTTCCATTCCTTCTGTTTTGAATCCAGAGAGAAACTTGGAATGTTCTTGCCAGCCCTCCACTTCGGCCAGCAGATTCCCAGGCTGAGATAGGCTGAGATTCTGGCAGTGGGGATACAGAAAAACATTTGTAGCTGTCTGTTATTTATAAGTCGGAAGCTGTTTATGTTAGTAAGATTTCTAAAATTCCACCACCACATTTGTGGCAATAACACAAACACCAAGTTCATGCCTAAAATCAAATCAAGAAATGGAACACATCCTTTTCTGAGGCATTTTATTCGTTGCTTGTTTCACTGTTCAGAAAACATGAAGGAAGGGGTGGGAGAGAAAGCTGTGTGGTTTTGCTGGTCCTGAGGATGGCACTCGGCATTTGGGCAGGCTGGGTTAGCACTCCGCCACTGAGCTGCGTCACCAGTTCTGAAAGGCGTTATTTCATTTACTCACTTATTTTCATTTTCTTTGTTTAGACAGGACTCACTGCATAGCTCTTTGTTGCAGACAAACTGTCAGACATTTGCCTGCTTCTGCCTCTTCCACGCTAGGGTTAAAAGCTTGTACCACCATGCCCAGCCTGGAAGAGAGTCCTAGTGATTACTCACTTAAAGGTTTGCAAGCACATGATTTGGGAGGTCCCAAATCTCTGTATCCTTTGGGATTTATAAAAGTGAATTGGGAATAATTAAAGCAAGGTCTACATCCATTTAGTATCTACGGAAGTTTGTGCATGCACATTGTGAACAAGTAGATGTATGAACATGTGACTGTAAACAAAATATATATGTATCTAGGCATGTACATAGATAAATATACACACATCTACATAGGTGGATTTTGTTCTAAGTCTATATACTTTGCCATTCAGTTAGCACACTTCAGTTAAAATTTTAAAATTTGCATTACCTTTTTTAGTGTGTGTGTGTGTGTGTGTGTGTGTGTGTATATGTGTGTGTACATGAGTGCGTAAATGCCAGTGTTTAATGTAGAGGTCAGAGGACAATTTGTGGGAATCATTTCTTTCCTTCCACCATGTGGGTTCCAGGAGTCACACACCAAGTTATCAGGGTTGGCAGTAAGTGTCTTTTCCCACTGAGCCATCTCACTTGCCCAAGAATATAATTTTTTACTTTCCCACATTAGAATATTAACAACTTGCTACTGGACATAGGCGATGAAAAATAGCTAATAGGGTTAGCACCGCAGAAACAGAAAGCGAGAGGATTCACTGTGGGGCCTGCAGCTCTATGAACCTACCACCTTAACCGTTTTAAGTTCCCAAAGAACACATCAGTTACTACTTCTCATGGCTTGATTTCAGAGCTATGTCAACCAGTGGCTTGACAAAGCCTGTTTTGACTACAGGCATAGCAGCAATAACTAGATGTATAACCCACATTATTCCAAATATCTAAAATCATCCTAATCTATACCATGAAAGATCCCTGGGCAGGAGGAAGGTCAGGTTTCTAGACCAGAAGTAGGTAGGATGAGAGCAATAGCATCACAAGTTTGAAGACTTGTATAGTCTTTGCATAGTCTTTCTCCTGCTAGTATTTTTTTTTTCATTTTTCGAGACAGGGTTTCTCTGTAGCTTTGGAGTCTGTCCTGGAACTAGCTCTTGTAGACCAGGCTAGCCTCGAACTCACAGAGATCCACCAGCCTCTGCTTCCCGAGTGCTAGGATTAAAAGCGTGCGCCACCATCGCCCGGCTCCTGCTAGTATTTCTTGGGGGAGAGAGCCTCATCATAAGTGATGGGAGCTGCATTAAGGAGTTTTGGACAATGACTGGTAGGAAAAAATGTATACAAAAGAAAGGGGAAATGGAAGACATGCCCTGTAAACCCAAGCACAGACTGAACCAATGGAAACAGAGTCTAGAGTAGTGTTTCTCAACATGTGGGGCATGACCCCAGAGCAGTCACATATCGGATATTTACATTACGATTCATAAAAGTAGTAAAATTACAGTTAAGAAGTAGCAACGAAATATTTTTATAGTTGGGGTTAGCAAAACATGAGGAACTGTATTAAAAGGTCACAGCATTAGGAAGGTTGAAGCTCTAGAGTCAATACTACTGAATCTCAGTGCTATATTTGCCACCCATTAGATGTATGACCAAGGACATGGTTCTGACATTTTCTCATCTACCTAATGAGTGTAGCAGAACCCACCTCTAGGTGGTCTGTGAGCCATTTGTATGCTATGTCTCTGGTACAGCAGCATCAGTAGCTGTAGATCTTACTAGATGGCCAAGGTATGAAAGAATAACTCCGATCCACCCTGATCTATCTTCTCTAGTTTATAAGAAATTGGAACTCTTTATATTTGGGATGTTCTGGCCAAGCTGTCATATGATGGAATAAACAACATTCTCATCATAGAGAGACAAGTACGATTCTGAATAGATATGGGTTCCTTTTGGGTTATAGTTCCAACCCCTATGTACATGTGGGTTTAGTCCTACCCAATATATATATGCATACATACATACATATTCCTGTATGTATATGAATTATTATCTCTCTGTGTGTGTATTAATGTGAATAAAGCTTGGATAATAAAGATGGAGAATAAAGCTTGAACTTTTACCTAATATGCTAACATTTATAATGTGAGCAAAACAACTTGGCAAGGAAGATGGAATCTGGTTCCTCTTAATTACCCCCTGGGTAGAAGCAAGCTTAAGTTTAGTTCCTCCAGTGACCAGACCTGTGTGAAGCTTGCCATCACGACACGGAGGAGTAGGTTCTTCAAGAGCTGAGTCACAGGACCTCTTGAACAGTTGACGTCATCTTCATGATGGTGGATTGGTCATCACAGGACTGATTACACTGTGCAGTTCCTTTGTGCTCACATGCCCTCCTCTCTAGCCTTCCATCCCCGTCCTTTCTTCCTTCTCTTCTTCCTCCTTCCCTCCTCAAAATGCCTTGCCACAGGGCACTAGGCCCCTCACTAGATTCCAGCACCTTGATAATGGACTCCCATCCTCTGAGGCTGTCAGAAATAAACAAATTCTCTTCGTAAATTCCCCAACCTATGGCATTTTACAGCAATATAGAATGGACTAGACTTTAAAACAAATCCGCTTACATTTTGAAACCTCCATTCTCTTTATACATTAATGTTATGCTCATCTTTCATAGCTATCATGAACATCAACATAAGATAATGTATATAAAAGCTTTGCAAACTGTAATTCTAGATAAATATGACTATATCTGTTACAAAAATTAAAGTTGTCCAACAATGATGCTCAAACCTTGCTGTAAAATTGCTTCCCTGTCATCAAATTTAATACAAAGCAGATCTTTCTCAGAGCTCATCAAAGATCATTTACATAATGAAATATCTCTGTAATGTCATTTTAAGGGGATGTAGTATGTGGATCAGGCCCATTATATGAGGGGGGCGTGGCTCCAATTCTCAGATTTGCCATGCCATACAGAAAGCTTTTTTATATTTACACTTTACTGAATCCAACAATCTCACCAAGGAACTCCCAGGATTGTTGAAATGGTTGCTTTTTAACAATGCATTTCTTTGATTATTTCAAAACACATACAGGTTTTGTGAACCTTGCTTCTCAGTGGTAACTGCTATCAATAGTTTAGGTCACAAAGTCCTGCTTTTTAAAAGGATGACAGCGTGAGGCTCAGGAGATGGCTCTGCGGACAAAGTGCCTGTCCTGGAAACACAGATGTCAGAACTGAACTCACCAGCATAGTGGTGTGTGTCTGTGACCCTAACACTAGGCAGGCAGGGACAGGCAGTTCTCCTAACATGCTGGCTAAACAGCCTAGTCAAGTGCTCTCCATTCAGTGAGAGACCCTGCCTCGAAAAATCAGGTAGCAAGTGATAAAGGAAGGTAACTAACATTGCCTCTGGCATCTACGTGCACATATGAACACAAACCCACACTCACACATACAACACACATAGCAATAATAACTATAAGTAAAACTGTGTCAATATATACCTAGAAGCACAGAGACATAGACATTAACTATAGAGTTAAAAGAAGCTCTCTGGACTGCAGGTTTCATAGTCCGTGTTTTTGCTCAATAACATCTCAGATCCCTTCATGCCATCGCAACAGCAGTAATTTAATAACTGTAATATTACGTTAAACACACCTCCTGCTATTTATTCATCCAGCCTGGGCTCTGAGCTATGTTATCTGTCCTCTTTCTTTCTATTTTGAACAATGTTAAGAGCATTCTTGCTGCTACATCCTTGGCTCAGAACAAATTACCCATCACTCAAGGGCTATGGGAAGTAACAAAACTGGTGGTAATGATTGCTGAATTTCCTTTCAGAAAACATGCCAGCTGGTGCGTATTAGAGTGGCAATTTTCTGCTGTTGTTTATACTTATACTGCATGCTTTTATTATCACATATTTGCTAAAGAATGCTTTAAGGGCTGGAAAGATGGCTCAACAGTTAAGAGCACTGGCTGCTCTTCTAAGGAGTCCCAGGTTCAATTCCAACACAGTGGCTCACAACCACTTGAAACTCTAGTTTCAGGGGATCTGATGCCCTTGCCTGGTTTATGAGAGGGCACCAGGCAACCACGTGGCACATAGACATACATGCTGAGTAAACACCCACACACATGAAATAATTTTAGAAGAGTGCTTTAAAACATACACAGCCCCCCAGAAGTCAAATTTGGTTACTACCCTACCTGATTGATCAATTTAATCATCGACACCCTGCCGTACATCTCTATGGCATTTGTAAGAATTTATATTGTGTTTTATTGCACATTTTTATGGTAGCAATTTGGTGTATCTACCTTGTCAATTTCTAAAAAGTCATTTTCTGAAATACACACTGCAATTATTTTCTTGTGTCTATTTCTGTGCTTTTGGTGCTGGGAACCAAACCCAACCCACCTACATTTTCATTCTCTGAATCTGGTTCAGACTGAATTCTGATGTGGGGTTCATTTTCATCTCCATTGTGCAGACTTCTGACCCTCCCATTCCGGGCTGGCTTGAGCAGCGCTTCCCCACTTACTCTGTGCTAGCTCTTCCTTCCAACTGGGATCAACTTGGTGTCTAGTGCATGGCCAGCAATCTTATTTTTCCCCTCAAACAGCTAACCAATTTTCATAAGACACTGATCTTTTTTGAAAAAAATATGACCGTCTTATGCTTGATGGAAAAGCCTCTGTGTTCCTGGGCTTGTGCACAGTTCTGTCTGCCTTGTTTAGCTCTCTGGCTCGTAGTGTTCTGTGCCACACTCAGCAAATGACCTCGGTTTCATTAGAAAAGTTTTTCTACTCAAGATTGAGAAATTTTATTTGTTTTTTAAAAAATACTAGAATTACAAAAACAATAGCTGTTTGGTTTTGTTTTTTTAAAAAATATATTATGACAATATACTTAAACTCTGATTGGCCTCAATGTATACAAGTGTGAGCACACACATACACACACACGTACACACTCAAACATAGATAGAAACATACATACACACTCAAACTTAGAATTGGGTGTGTATGGGAACAGGGCATGAGACACTCCATGTTCCCTAAAGTAAAAATCTGTACCAGTCAGATGTAAAAAGAATTTCCACTTGCAGACAAATCAGCTGTTTGTGGAAAATGTGGCAAGTTCCTAAAGTTTCTAGGCTTATTGACACTTCATTTTCATACTGTTCCTCCATTGCAGCAGAACTGGGGATGGCGTGGAGATTTTGTTCATCCTGCCCAGGGTTGTCTTGCTGACCTGAAAGTTAATTCTGCTGATTTGCGCAGGCGTGTAGGGCTTGGTGTTGACTGGCTTGCAGCCTTCTTAAATTCTCTGGTTATTTTGATTTCTAGTAACTTTAATTTTTAGTCAGCACTACATTGTCATTCTAGCCATTTCTAATAATTTATATTCTACATTTTTTTTCTGTTTCCTCAGCCCATTGCTTGTCAAGTGGAGCCTGTCTTCCAGTTTTTTATTTTTTATTTTCTTCTTTGCCGTGATAAAATGCCCTATCAAAAGCAACACAAGGGACAAAGGCCATTCTGCCCCACAGTTCAAGGGTTGGTCATGGCAGGAAAGTTAAAGTGTCAGAAGCATAAAGCAGCTGTCATATTGGATCTGAAATCAGGAAGCAGAGAGAGATGAATACACACTTCTGCTCAGTTCCCTTTCTCCATTTCTGTGGCCCAGGATCCCCTCCAGGAAATGCTACCACTCCTCAATTCAATCAAGATAGTTCCCCACTGGCATGCCCAGAGGCCCTTTTCTCAGGTGACTCTAGACCCAGTCAAGGTGACAATTAAGACTTGCTATCACAAGTCCCCAAAAGAAACAGCAGAAAACAGCAAACATTATATTAAGTGATTCTAATTATGCGATTTAAGCTTATGTCCTAGCAGTGGTTTGAAATCCACTTGAACAGGTGAAATCATATAGAACACAAATCACCTTCAGATGCAAAGGGGTTCCAACAATTTAAAAAGTTTTACAAAACCTCTGTATTTTGATTTCTATGTTTAAAACACAATACTATACATGAAGCCAGTGTTAGATAGTCTTTGTCATGTGCCAGAATTCTTGTTAGGACTTCTCGAACTTAATCTTCAAGGTGAATGCTAATGAACGAATTCTATGATGTATTAATATATTGTCCTTCACTTGATAAATCAGAAAATGGAAGCACAGAGAAGCTAGGCCATCTGTCTGGAGGCACACAGCCAGGAAGCATAGAGCTAGGCAACCAGAGTTTACCATTGAGGCATCATTACACTGAACACTGAATGTGGCCCCGATTTCAGAAACCATGAAAGTGATCAGTTTTGATTCAGAGTATTGACGCATAGGCTTCCGGGTCAGTCATCGATGAAACATGACTGATACATTTGGAAGCTAAAGTGCTTGAAGCTCAGAACTGAGCACATTTACAACTGCCTTTAAGAGCTATGAAAACTGTCTTAGTCTGTTCAGTGCTTTTACAAAGAGGAGAAAACCTTCAGTAGCAAGTTCAGTTGTCTGGTGAGGGCTACTCTTTGCTCCCAAGATAGTTGCAATGTTAGTAAACTTTCCATCCCAATAACTATCTGAAATTAATCAGTTTATGAAGAGAAAACGTTTACTTTGCCCCCCATCCCCATTTTGGAGGTTTCATTTGGCCATCAGCTGTGCTGAGGCAGCTCAGCACGGGGGAAGCATGGAGCTAGGCAGAGCGCAGCAGCTCAACACTTGGCTAGAAAACAAAAAGAAAGAAGGCAGTGGCAATCCCAAAGGAGGGCACACACCCACTGATCTAAACACCTTTTATTAGGCCTGGACTCTTAAAGGGCTCTGCTGGGAGGGGGAGGGGAGGTCTTTATCACAAGGGTTTCAGGTGTTGTTCAACATCTTAACCATACCAGGCACCTTATTTCCACACCTGCAGGAGGAACCGGCAGGTTAGAAGGTGATAGAATAAGTATTACCAAATGCCATTGGCAACTCCTTTATCATACGAAGAACTCATTGACACAGAGAGGGGCCCTCACAACCTAATCACCTCTTCAAGGCCCCACCCCTTAATGCTGTCACTCTGGTCATTAAGTTTTAACAACTGAATTTTGGAGGAGACACAGTTAAACCATAGTGCTATGGATAAACGTACAGATTTATAAGAAATCAAGAAATGTCGGGGGTGAAGAGATGCTGGTGCCACAGCCTGATAAACCCACTGTTAGCTCTTAGTCATTGCTCCATTGCTGTGAAGAGACACCATAAAGGTAGCTATTATAAGAGAAATAATTTAATCAGAGGGTTGCTTACAGTCTCAGAGGGTCAGTCCGTTATCACCGTAGTGGGGAACATGGCGACATGTAATAAGCACTGGAGCAGTAGATGAGGGCTACATCCTGATCTGTAGGCACAGAGAAAGACTCTGGGCTGAGCATGGGCATTTAAAACTTCAAAGCCCACCTCCAGTGACACACCTCCCCCAACAAGGCCACACCTTCCAATTCTTCTAATCCTTTCAAATAGAGCCACTCACTGGTCACTCGGTATTCAAATATATGAGCCTGTGCACGCTATTCTTATTCAAACTACCACACCCATCATTAACTGAAAGTCTCATAAGGTGAAAATGCATTTAAACCACTTATTCTATAAAATATTATAGCTTAACCTAGTTCATCTCCAGGCTGCCCAGGACATACTAGCCTATAGTTGGGAAGATTCATGAAGTAAAATTTAACTTTAAAAAACATTTTGTCTGTATGATCGTGAAACCTGTTCATGAAAGCGCTAGCAGCAAACTGTACTACAGAGAGAGTTGCTTCTGTGTAAAACTGCACAGCTCATGGGAGGCTGTGGCTTATACCACAGCCAACATTGCAAAATAGGGTTATATGCCTAACCCTACCCTCAACATCACAAAATAGGGTTATATGCCTATCCCTATCCTCAAAGCTCAAAATTCACAGTGTGCACATCACTCTCACAACATCTTAAAGCTCAAAAATCATAGGACAAAACTTCAGAAGTCAAGGGCTGTCTGTGTCCACATATGTGTGCGTAAAGCAGAGCAGGTGAAGACTCAGTAGGTGCTTGATGCCAACCCTGATGACCCGGGATCAATTCCTGGGTCCCACATGGTAGAGGAAAAGAAGTTATTCCTGCAAGATGTCCTCCGACCATCCACACTGATGCTGTGGCATGTCCACACACTCATACATGCACGCAAACACACAAATATAAATCAGATATAATTTTTAATGTACAAAGTTTTGAAATAGTACATTATGATTAATAAAGACAGAAACATCACATGGCAATATCAATGAACTTGATGCCACCAAGCTTATCCAAAGACACGAGATGAGGCAATGTTAGAGGAGTGGAGAAGCAGTGGTTGATCACTATTGCACATGCCCAGAACATTCCAAGCTGCTGATAATGAAGTGAAATTATTAGGCTCATCATAGTGCGGCTGGCTTATGAGGCTTTAAGCCTTCTGCGGCAAACGGGACAAGATTTGAATTACAGCAGATGGCTGCCGAATGGATGCAGCAGCAGGGAGGGAAGAGTCCAAGAGCTAAGTGTAAGGAAGAAGAGCCAAGGCTTTAAATAAACATTGTCAAGCACATACTTGGTATCTCATCATGCCAAGGGCTTGTAAGGGTATTTTAAAAAGGTTCTTCATGCTACCAGTTCCATACAAACAATACTGACCTATCTGCAAAGACATGGCTGAGTTTTTACAATAAATGTGAAATTCAGATATAAAAAATTAAGCATACTTCAGTGAAATCATATTGGGTGCTATGCTGTTATGTTTTATTAGCTGTGGCTGAAGTTTCTGGAGATTATTTAAAACCTGAGAATGGGAGCTGGGGAGATGTCTCAGTGCACAAAGTGACTCTGTAAGTATTAAGATCTAAGTTCGGGCTGGAGAGATGGCTCAGAGGTTTAGAGCATTGACTGCTCTTCCAGAGGTCCTGAGTTCAATTCCCAGCACCCACATGGTGGCTCACAGCCATCTATGATGAGACCCAATGCCCTCTTCTGGTGTGCAAACAAAATGTAGACCGAACACAGTATGCACAATAAATAAATAAATAAATAAAGATCTAAGTTCACATTCTTAACACCCACTCACAGAAAAAGCTGGAGGTCACTGTGAACACCTTCAAAAAATTACTTCACTCAACTGGTGACTGAGATAAACAGGATACACCATGAAAGACCTGATTGACAGTGCCCCCATACAGCAGGAAGAAGTTTGGAGAGAAGTAACTATGACCATATTCCCAAATATTGTTTATAAATGTTCTTTAAATTTAAATTTAAAGGGGGAGATGATATAGATATGGATAATTTACATCGGTATAAATTTTGCTTTATTGATATAAATTTAAGGTCAATTTTGTTATATATATGTATTTTTGATATTGATTAAGGTATTGTGATTGTGTAGTTCATTTAAAAATGTAATGTAT
>PVIU01022620.1:0-29008 GCA_004026605.1 Ondatra zibethicus | reverse complement strand
CAGAAAGTAGGTTTAATCTGGAGAAAGTATCTTTACAGGAACCACAAAAAGCAGTTAGTCAACACAAAGTCACGTTGGTAGTGTGCTGGATAATTTTGCATGAACTTGGCACAAGCTGGAGTCATCTGAGAGGTGGGAACCTCCATTGAGTAAATACCTCCATTCTCAGGAATATTCGGCACTCTTGATTCATACTCTACTGTAGTTTCAGGAAGAGTAAACGTAACAGAAATATGCAGACGTCAAGAATATCTGAGAAGAGAGATAAATAAGCGCCGGTGAGATTCGCACACATACAGGAAGTCAGAGGACAGAAGGAAGTGGTCACATGCTCCCTGCTGGACTCCCCAGCACTGGTATATAAGGGGCTTCCACAGCAGGCAGGCGCATCACATCTCTCTCTCCTCTCCTGAGTCTCTCCCCTCTGCACCTGAGTCCTCTCTCCTGACACCATGGGTTGCTGTGGCTGTGGAGGCTGTGGTGGCTGCAGCTGTGGTAGCAGTGGCTGTGGTGGCTGTGGCAGCTCTGGCTGTGGCGGCTGTGGCTGTGGGGGCTGTGGTGGTTGTCGCAGCTGTGGCTGCTGTGGCTGTTGCGGCTGTGGCAGCTGTGGCGGCTGTGGCGGCTGTGGCGGCTGTGGTGGCTGTGGTGGCTGTGGTGGCTGCAGTTGCCGCCGCACCTGCTGCAGCTCCTGTGGCGGTGGCTGTGGGAAGGGCTGTTGCCAGCAGAAGTGTGGCTGCTGCCAGCAGAAGTGCGGCTGCAAGAAGCAGTGCTGCTGCTAGGATGACTGCTGGCTACTGGGCACATGCTGCAGCTACCTGATAGAGGTGAGTCTGTCTGTCTGTCTGTCTATTCCCTTTGGGATTGTGAGTCAGCAGCATGAACCGAGTTTATTGCCTTTGCAACCTAACATTTCTGTCCATGTTATCTCCCTGAGAACCCTTCATAGTAACCAGCAAATAATGAATCCCAGGCCTTCTGTGAGTTCCCATTCAACCATGACTGTGGCAGATGCAGTCTAGGTAAGTTACACTATGACTTCCTACAATGCCTCTAACTCTGCACAAATGTCCTGTTTCTCTGTTGCATTGACATATCTATAATCACAAAGCTATTCTTGCTCAATAAACTTCAATAAATCCATCTCAAACAGCGACTCTTGTGTGTCTCCTTTACTTTCCAGTCTCTAAACAGTATTTTCATGCTGGGCCGGGAAACAAGTTCTATCTCAACAGACGAAACAAAGCTAGATGTGCAAAAGTAGCAGAGCCAGTGACAACATAGGGTGACATACAAGACAGGTGTGATGCTGACGCTAGGGAGGTCTTCTGTTGTTGGCCCTTGCAGCTAGTCATCACCCCAGCTCAGATTCTTCCTTTTCACCCCACCTACTGGCCATGATCAGGGCAGCTTTGCTCTTTCAGGAGATCCCTGCCAGGACATGCTGCCTCCCCATGGCCTGAAGCTGCTGGGTCAAAGCACTGTGATGTTTATTTCCCGGGCAAGCTTGCCTGGGAGAAGGACATGGTAAACCCTGGATATGTCTGTTTGAATGTTTGCAGAGGATTAGGGTGGGTGGGTGGCTGGGTGGGTGGGTGGATGGACAGATAGATAGATAGATACATAGATAGATAAATAGATAGATAGATAGATAGATAGATAGATAGATAGATAGATAGATAGATAGATAGATAGATAGGGCAACTTAGTGCCACCTTTTTTCTTCCTCTGCTTTGTTGTGGGACACAAAATGTCACAGCATGACTGTGACACATGTCTCCTGCACCACCATGTTCTGTCTACATATTGGAATGAAACCAGTGGCTCAATTCTCTGACTCTGGAGTCAAAAGGAATATGTCCTTAGGTTGTCCTGGGAAGCTCCTTTGTCACATGACTCTTAAAGTAACTATGTTACAAGTGTGAACCAACATTTCTGTACCTTAGTCCAAATCAACCTTAGCTCCTTCTCTGTACCTAGAGTGTCTTGGATTCTCCTGTTACAGGAATGGAAGGCTAGCTCACCCCTACCTACCAGGGGTATCCTCATGCACAAACGATGTGTTCCCAAACCTTTCCCCTTTGCTAGTTTTCCACATTCATTCCACTGGTCATTTTGGTAGACTCCACATTACAGCACAGGGGTACTTCATTCAGCAGCAAAGAGGGCATTAAGGAGAACAGGTATCCAAGCACTGGGCCAAGCTCTGGGAGTTCTCATGACTAAAGGGAGGAGGGATTGCATGAGCCAGGGGAGACAAGGTCATGACTGGGGAACCCACATAGACAGCTGACATGAGCTCGTGGGAACACGTGGACTCTGAATGAAATATTAGGGAGCCTGCATGGGACTGACCTAGTCCCTCTATATATGTGACAGTTGTGTGGTTTGGTCTGTTTGTAATACTCTGAGCAGTAATATCAAGACCAGTCCCTAGCACTTAGCTGGCTTTTGGGAACCTGTTCCCCATGCTGGATTACCGAGTCCAGTTTCAATGCATGGGGAGGAGCTCTGTCCGACCTCAACTAGATGTGCTATGCTCTGTTCAGACCCCTGGGAGGTTTGTCCCTTTTTGCATGGGGATGGAGGAAGAGCGGATGGGAAGGTGGGTAGATGGGATGACGGGGGGGGAGAATTGGAGGAGCGAAGGGAGGGAAAACTGTGCTCGATGTGTACTAAGGTACTAAGAATTACTTAAAACAAATGATGTCTTGTGTAAGCACAGTTGTCACTAATGAAGAAACCTCCACTACAACTCCCGTTTTCATCTGTAGGTTGATTAGCTTACAAACCAGGAGATTTCCCTAAGTCTTCTATATTCACCCTTAGCTTTGGTTAACATCGCCCTGCTCTGCCCCATCCAGAGTTGATCTGTGTTTGAGCCAAGTCCTATGGAGAAGGCAGCGTTTTACAGCTCTCCTCACTCTCCTCTGGCCTTTTCATCCTTATTGCTCACTCTGCGCAATTTTCTATGAACCTTTACTGGGGGGAGGTTTCACAGTTGAACTACCACAGTTTCTGATTCTCAGCAATTTGTCTAGCTTTGAGTCTTTGCTTTAAACACAACCGACTGCAAAAAAGCTTCTCTGACCAGAATGAGAGCAGAATAATATATTGGTAGAGATGTGAATATTGAGAAGGTGACTTGACAATATGACATTCAGCTGAATATCACCAGTGGTTTCTCCCCTATGGTGTATGATTTTCCAGTTATAAGATTTTTTTAACCAGGTTTATAGCACCAGATAGGAAATCCTTCCTGTGAAGTAGTCCTCAAATTCAAGCAGAATGTGATTTGTTAACTCCCTAACCATTGTGCCACGATTACCCTAGTGGGCACAGCTTTCCTGCCAAGCTGGTATTGTAGCACGCACAGTCTGTCTGTCTTAGGGAAGATCATTAACATCTTTTCTGCCCCATCCAATTGCTTAGTACTTTCTAGTACTATGTAAACTAGCAACTAAGGAAAGAATTTCCTGGTTTGAGAGTTTCAGTTTGCCCCTGGCTTCTCAGTGCTCTACAACCAAGTGGGTGGTGTCTTGAGGGAAATAGTGTTGAATTTGGTTATGAAGGTATCTTCAGCACTAAGGCACTGAATTTATTTATGATTTATGATGGTCAACCAAGGACAATGGCAATACCTGGTTCCTCAGGGCCTCTCTGACCAATAGGGAGGTAAGTCAATGCCCGGTACTAAGAATTAGTTAAAACAATCAATGTCAGTCTGCGAGGTCCTTGGCCCAGCAAGAGTCCCTGCTCCTGCACTGAGGAGATCCATCCAGAGCAGTAAGTGTGTGCCAGCCCAGGAACAGAGTACAGGGCCCCTCCATCTCCTGCTGCAGGGGCTTCTTTGTTCCACACAACCCTGACCCCCAACAAGCCTGCCTTTTGTCTGCGAGGTCCTTGGCCCAGCAAGAGTCCCTGCTCCTGTACCAGGAGATCCATCCAGAGGGGTAAGTGTGTACCCGCCCGGCTGGACGGTCCCAGGAATGGAGTACAGACCCCCTCCATTTCCCTAAACGTTTCTTGTCATTCAGTGGGGTGTATCCCCGGCTACTGGCTTTCTCTAGTTACCCCATCCCATCTTGCCCCCAAGTACTCCTTTCCATCTGCGGTGTCCTTAGATCCACCAGCACAGCCTGCTTCAGGGCGGAGGGGATCTGAGAGTCAGCTCCAGTGCTGAGGGTTCCTAAGAGAGGGCAGAACAAGAAAATCCCCCAAGTACACAGTCAGTCACAGCAAAGATTGGACCAACACGCCGAAACTCTCCTGGCCGCATCTGAAGGAAGAGACGGGCAGGCACCAATGCAAGAATTCCTTCAACAACCTGAAAAGCAACATGACAACACCAGAATCCCGTGAACACACAACAGGAGGATTTGAACACCCTATTCCAGAAGAAGTAGAAGAAATCGACCTTAAATGTAACATTGTAAAAATAATAGAGGCCCTTAAACAAGATGTGAAAAACTCCTTTAGTTGGGAGACTTTTGATGACTGTTTCTATTTCTTCAGCAGTTACAGGTCTGTTTAGTTTGCTTATCTGGTCTTGATTTAATTTTGGTAAGTGATATTTATCCAGGAAGTTGTCCATTTCCTTTAAGTTTTCCAATTTTGTGGAGTACAGGTTTTCAAAATATGACCTGATGATCCTCTGTATTTCCTCTGTGTCTGTTGCTATGTCCCCCTTTTCATTTCTGATCTTGTTAATTTGGATATTCTCTCTCTGCCTTTTGGTTAGTTTGGATAAAGCTTTGTCTATTTTGTTGATTTTCTCAAAGAACCAACTCTTTGTCTCATTGATTCTTTGTATTGTTTTCTTTGTTTCTATTTTGTTGATTTCAGCTCTCAGTTTGATTATTTCCTGCCGTCTAGTTCTCTTAGGTGAGTTTCCTTCTTTTTGTTCTAAAGTTTTCAATTGTTCTCTAATTCACTAGTGTGGGATTTTTCCAGCTTCTTTATGTGGGCATTTAGTGCTATGAACTTGCCTCTTCACATGCTTTCATTGTGTCCCATAAATTTGGGTATGTTGTGTGGTCATTTTCATTGAATTTTAGGAAGTCTTTAACTTCCCCTTTTATTTCTTCTTTGACCCATTGATGATTCAGATGAGCACTGTTTAATTTCCATGTGTTTGTGGGTTTTCTGGATTTGGTATTGCTGTTGACTTCTAGTTTTAAAGCATGGTGATCTGATAAGGTACACTGGGTTATTCCAATTTTTTTGTATTTGTTGAGGTTTGTTTTGCTACTGAGTATGTGGTCAATTTTTGAGAAGGTTCCATGAGGTGCTGAGAAGAAGGTATATTCTTTTCTGTTTGGATGGAATATTCTATAGATGTCTGTTAAGTCCATTTGAGATATAATATCTTTTAGTTCTCTTATTTCTCTGTTCATTTTTTGTCTGATTGACCTGTCCAGTGGTGAGAGGGGAGTGTTGAAGTCTCCCACTATCAGTGTGTGGGGTTTAATATATGATTTAAGCTTTCGAAGTGTTTCTTTGATATATGAAGGTGCCCTTGTATTTGGAGCATAGATGTTCAATATTGAAATTTCCTCTTGATGGATTTTCCCTGTGACTAATATGAAATGTCCTTCTTTGTCTCTTTTGACTGATTTTAGCTTGAAGTCTATTTTGTTAGATATTAGGATAGCTACACCTGCTTGTTTCTTAGGTCCATTTGATTGGTGTATTTTTTTCCCAACCTTTTACTTTGAGATGATGTCTGTCTTTGAGGTTGAGATGCGTTTCTTGTATGCAGAAGAAGGATGGGTTTTGTTTTTGTATCCAATCTGTTAGCCTGTGCCTTTTTATGGGTGAGTTGAGTCCATTTACATTAAGGGATATTAATGAACAGTGGTTGCTATCTCCTGTTAATTTGGTTTTCCTCGTTGGTGATGTTATTCTGTGCGTTATTTTTCTTCTTCGGGCAAAAGTTGGGAGCACGGGAGTGGGGATAAGAGTGGCGGTGGGGCTTGGGGGACAGGGACGGGGGAGAGAGAAGGGAGAAGGGAAGGATTGGGGAGGGCTTGGGGGATTTGGAAGGTTGAGATAGAGGAAGGGCAGATATAGGAGCAAGGAAGAAGATATCTACATTAAGGGAGTCATTTTAGGATTGGCAAGATACTTGGCTCTAGAGGGGATCCCAGGTGTCCATGGGGATGTCCCCAGCTAGGTACTTGGGCAACAGAGGAGAGGGTGCCTGAACTAGCCTTGTCCCATAGTCACATTGATGAATATCTTGATCATTACCATAGAAACTTCGTCCGATGGATGGAGATAGAGACAGAGACCCACATTCACATCAGAGCTCCCAAGGTCCAGTCGAAGTTGTGGGAGAAGATGAGCAAGGAAGTTAGGACCGTGAAGGGCTAGACCACCAACTGAGTGTGCCTGATCTAATGGGAGCTCACTAAATCCAGCTGGACTGGGACTGAACGAGCATGTGATCAAACCGGACTCTCTGAATGTGGCTGCCAATGGTGGCAGACTGAGAAGCCATCAACAATGACACTAGGACCTATCTCTTCTGCATGTATTATCTTTTTGGGAACCTAGTCTATTTGGATGCACACCTTCCTAGGCCGGGATGGAGGGGGGAGGGCCTTGGACTTCACACAGGGCAGGGCACCATGCCCTCTTTTAAGGAAGCAGGGGGAGGTAGGAGGGGGGAGAGGGAGGGGACTGGGAGAAGGGGAGGAAATGTAAGGTTTTTTTGAATGGAAAAATTAAAGAATATGGAAAAAAAGAGAATTACAGACCAATCTCCCTCATGAACATTGATGCATAAATACTCAATACAATACTGGCAAATCAAATACAAGAACACATCAAAAACATCATCCTAGAGATGCAGCCATAGTTCAACAAATGAAATTCTGTCAATGCAATCCACAATATAAACAAACTAAAAGAAAAAAAAACATGATTATCTCATTAGATGTTGAAACTGCCTTTGACAAAATTCAACATCTCTTTATGATAAAAGTATTGGAGAGATCAGGGATACATGGGACATTCCTAAACATAATAATGGCAATATACAAGTCAACAGTCAACATCAAACTAAATGGAGAGAAACTCAAAGTGGTTCCACTAAAATCAGGAACAAGGCAAGTCTGTACACTTTCTCTGTATCTATTCAATAAAGTAGTCAAAGTTCTAGCTAGAGCAATAAAACAACAAAAGGAGATCAAGGGAATACAAATTGGAAAGGAAGAAGTTAAACATTGGCTATTTGCTGATAATGTGATTGTATATATAAGAGACACCAAAAGTTCTACCAGGGAACTCCTACAGCTGATAAACACCTTTAGCAGTGTGGAAGGATACAAGATTAACTCAAAAAAATCAGTAACCCTCCTATTTACAGATGATAAAGAAATCAGAGAAAATCACTCTTCGTAACAGCTACAAACAACATAAAATATCTTGGGGTAAATATAACCAAGCAAGTAAAAGACCTGTATGACAGGAACTTTAAGTCTTTGAGGAAAAAAATTGAAGAGGATATTAGAAAATGGAAAGAACTCACTTGCTTATGGATGGGTAAGAATAAAATAGCAAAAATAGCAATCCTACCAAAAGCAATCTACAGATTCAAAGCAATATGCATCAAAATCTCAGCACAATTATTGATAAACCTCAAAAGAACAATACTAAATTTCATATGAAAAAACAAAAACCCAGGATGGACAAAAAATACTATACAATAAAGGAAATTCTGGAGACGTCACCAACACTGACATCAAACTTTTTTTTTTCTGGTGATGGCATGGAGCTTATCCCAGCAAAATTTATTTAAATAACATCATGAAGTGGCAGCTGACTAGGGCCAACTAGTACTAAGAATGTCGTGGCATTGCTCCTTCTGCAATCCCTTAGTTTTCTTTTTTTTTATTGAGCTATATATCTTACTCTGCTTCCCTCCTTTCCTCTCCACTCACCTAACGCCCTCTCCCATGATCCCCATGCTCCCAATTTACTTTTGCGACTTCCCATATAGATTAGATCCATGTATGTCTCTCTTAGGGAACTCTTTGTTGTCTAGGCTCTCTGGGACTGTGAATTGTAAGCTGGCTTTTCTTTGCTTTGTGTCTAAAATCCACTTATGAGTGAGCAGATATTACATTTGTCTTTCTGGATCTGGGTTACCTCACTCAAAATGATATTTTCTAGAGCCATCCTTTTTCCCGCAAATTTCAAGATGTCATTATTATTTCCTGGTGTGTAGTACAACATTGTGTAAATATACCACATCTTCTATATCCATTCTTTGGTCAAGGGGCAATTAGAATGTTTCTGGGTTCTGGTTATGATAAATAATGCTGTTATGAACATAGTTGAGCAAATGTCCTGGTGGTATTATTGACCATCATTAGGGTATATACGAAAAACGTGGTATTGCTGTGTCTTGAGGTAGGTTGTTTTCTAATTTTTAACTGGATATCAACAAGTAGAAGAACGAAAATAGATCTATATCTATTGCCATGCACAAAACTCAAGTTCAAATAGATCAAAGACTTCAACATGAATCCAACCACACTGAACCTCATAGAAGAGAAAGTGGCAAGTAGACTTGACCACATGGGCACAGGAGACCACTTCCTAAATATAACCCCATTAACACAGACACTGAGAGAAACAGTTAATAAATAGGACATCCTAAAACTGAGAAGCTTCTGTAAAGCAAAGGACACAGTCAACAAGAAAAAAATGGCAAACTACAGAATGAGAAAAGATCTTCACCAACCACATATCAGATAGAAGGTAGCTCTCCAAAATATACAAAGAACTCAAGAAATTGCTTATCAAAAGAACAAATTATCCAATTTTAAAAATGGGGTACAGACATAAACAGAGAATTTTCAACAAATGAATCTAAAATGGATTAAAGGCCCTTACGGAAATGTTCAACATCCATAGTCATCAGAGAAATGAAAAACAACAACTCTGAGATTCCATCTTATACCTGTAAGAATGGCCAAGATCAAAAACACTGATGACAGCTTATGCTGGAGAGGATGTGGGGTAATAGGAACACTCCTCCATTGCTGGTGGGAGTGCAAACTGGTACAGCCCCTTTGGATATCAGTATGGTGATTTCTCAAAAAATTAGGAAACAACCTTGCTCAAGAACCAGCAATACCATTCCTGAGCATATACCCAAAGGATGTTCACTCACATCACAAGGACACTTGCTCAAATAGGTTTGTATCGGCATTGTTTGTAATAACCAGAACCTGGAAAAAAACTAGATGTTCTTCAACCAAAGAACGAATAAAGAAAATGTGGTACATTTGCACAATGGAGTACTACTCAGTGTAGGAGGAGGGCCTGCTTTTTCATCCCAGCTGACCAGCTTCCTTAGCCCCTAAATAACCACACAGAAACTGTATTAATTAAATCACTGCTTGGCCCATTAGCTCTAGCTTCTTATTGGCTAACTCTTATATTAATTTAACCCATTTCTCTTTTTTTTTTAAGGGCGCCAGATCTCACTACAGATGGTTGTGAGCCACCATGTGGTTGCTGTGAATTGAACTCAGGACCTCTGGAAGAACAGCCAGTGCTCTTAACCACTGAGCCATCTCTCCAGCCCCTAATTTAACCCATTTCTATTAATCTATATACTGACAAGAGGCAGTGGCTTACCGGGTAAAATTCCCAGTGTCTGTCTCTGGTGAATCCATGGCATCTCTCTGACTGTTTCCTTCTCCCACCATTCAGTTCCACCTTCCCCGCCTACCTAAGTTCTGCCCTATCAACAGTCCAGGGCAGTTTCTTTATTCATTAATGGTAATTAGAGCACACAGAGGGTACTCCCACGTCAACTAAGTGTTTTAAAAAAATGTAATGACATCTTTAAATTTGCAGGCAAATGGATGGAACTAGAAAAAGACATTTTGAATGAAGTAACCCAGACCCAAAAAGGCACATTGAGTATGCACTCACTCTTAAGTGGATATTAAACATAAAGCAAAGGATAACCAGCTTACATTCCATAGCCCCAGAGAAACTAGAATGCACATCCAGAAACAGATGCAGAAATCCACAAATAACTACTGGGCCAAATCCCGTAGTACAATCTTTGAGAGACAGGAGCAATAATATGAACAAAGGGGTCAAGACCATTATGGCGAAACCCACTGAATCAGCTGACCTGATCTAGTGGGAGCTCACTGACTCTGGATTGACCACTGGGGAAACTCCAAAGAACATAACTAGGCCCCCAGAGTGCAGGTGACAAAGGTATGGCTTGGCAGTAAGTGGAGCCACTGGTAGTGAGACCAGGATCTAACCCTAATGCATGATGTGATATTATGTATCCCATTCTCTACCTTGCTCAGTCTATGATTGAGGGAGGGAGAGGCCCTGGTCCTGCCTCAAGGAGTAAAGGGATAGACTTAGTTGACTTCCCAGTGTAGGTCTTACACTCTCTGAGTAGCAGATGGAGTGGGGTGTGGAGAAGGTGGGGAGAGCAAGTGGAGAGGATCAAGGGGAAACTGGGATTGGTATGTAAAGAAAAGGAAACAGAAAAAGAAAAAGGCCATACTGCCCACTCTTCTGGAACCCCAGGTCAGGACAGAAAGCATCAATGTGTTTTATGTAAGTGAATTCCTATTCCACAATCAAAGAAAAAAAATTTATTCCTGATTCAAAGTGGGAGATAGCAAGATACATCACTATAATATGGATGGTTATAGAGTAGAGTCCTGAATTTAAACATGTCATTAAATTTGAGTGCCCCAGAGATAAACCATATAGCACTGCTTCATATGCAGAGGTCATGATGTTGATGGCAGGCCCAGCTGGCTCCACTGCTGTAAAGAAAACAATGGTGTTTGCACTTGGCAGTGACCTTTGAATTAGAACTTACATTCTCCTTCCCACTCCCCAGAATTTCTTTGGCAAGCCCTCTGAAGGCAAAGTCTATGCCTAACCTGACTTATGGACATCACAGAAGCCCACAGATAATATGGTTCAGGAGTTTCCTGAGGAGGCCTGTTGTCTGTAAGCCCTGCTCACGGCTCACAGAAGGACATGATTTGAGAACTCGAGGGAAAATGGGAGGATATCCGTTCCCTGGACAGCTTTCTCCAGTTTCTGGAGCCCAGAATTCTTCTCAGAAATGATTGGCCCTTGTGATTCATTTTCAAGAAGATTAAACATAACAGAAATATGCAGAAGTCAAGGATATGGGAGCAGAGAGATAAATAAGAGCTGGTAAGATTCTCACACATAAGGAAGTCAGAGGACAGAGGGATGTGGTCACATGCTCCCTGCTGGACTCCCCAGCATGGGTATATAAGAGGCTTCCCCAGTAGGAAGGGTCATCACATCTTTCTCTTCTTTTGAGTCTCTCTCCTCATTGCACCTGAGTCCTCTCTACTGACACCATGGGTTGCTGTGGCTGTGGAGGCTGTGGCGGCTGCGGCTGTGGTGGCTGCGGTGGCTGTGGAGGCTGTGGCGGCTGTAGCTGTGGTAGCTGTGGCTGTGGTAGCTGTGGTGGCTGTGGTGGCTGCGGCTGTGGTGGCTGTGGCTGTGGTGGCTGTGGTGGATGTGGTGGCTGTTGTGGCTGCTGTGGCTGTGGCGGTTGTGGTGGTGGTGGCTGTGGTGGCTGCTGTTGCCGCCGCACCTGCTGCAGCTCCTGTGGCTGTGGCTGTGGGAAGGGCTGTTGCCAGCAGAAGTGTGGCTGCTGCCAGCAGAAGTGCGGCTGCAAGAAGCAGTGTTGCTGCTAGGATGACTGCTGGCTACTGGGCAAGTGCTACAGCCACCTGATAAAGGTGAGTCTGTCTGTCTCTTTGTTTGTCTGTCTGTTCTGTTTACTCCTGTTGGAATTGTATTTACCAAGTAAATAAATGAATCCCAGGCTTTCTCTCAGTTATTCAACCATGACTTGGCAGATGCAGTTCGGGTAGGTTACGCTATCACTTCCTACAAGCCTCTAACTCTGCGCAAATGTCCAGTTTCTCTGTTGCACTGACATATCTGTAATCACAAAGCTATTCTTGCTCAATAAACTTCAATAAATCCATCTCAAACAGCGACTCTTGTGTGTCTCCTTTACTTTCCAGTCTCTAAACAGTATTTTCATGCTGGGGGCGGGGAACAAGTTCCATCTCAACAGATGAAACAATGCTAGATGTGCAAAAGCAGCAGAGCCAGTGACAACATAGGGTGACATACAAGACAGGTGTGATGCTGACGCTAGGGAGGTCTTCTTTTGTTGGCCCTTGCAGCGAGTCATGGCCCCAGCTCAGATTCTTCCTTTTCACCCCACCTACTGGCCATGATCAGGGCAGCTTTGCTCTTTCAGGAGATCCCTGCCAGGACATGCTGCCTCCCCATGGCCTGAAGCTGCTGGGTCAAAGCACTGTGATGTTTATTTCCCGGGCAAGCTTGCCTGGGAGAAGAATATGGTAAACCCTGGATATGTCTGTGTGGATGTTTGCAGAGGATTAGCAGGGACTGTGGGAGAACAATCACACTAAATGTGAGTGGAACCATCCTATGGTTGTTGTACCCTGATGGAACAAAGATAAATAGATGATAGATAGATAGATAGATAGATAGATAGATAGATAGATAGATAGATAGATAGATAGATAGATAGATAGAAAGGGCAACGTAGTGCCACCTTTTTTCTTCCTCTGCTTTGTTGTGGAACACAAAATGTCACAGCATGACTGTGACACATGTCTCCTACACCACCATGTTCTGTCCACATATTGGAATGAAACCAATGGCTCAATTCTCTGACTCTGGAGTCAAAAGGAAAATGTCCTTAGATTATCCCGGGAACCTCCTTTGTCACATGATACCTAAAGTAACTAATGTTACAAGTGTGAACAAAGATTTCTGAACTTTAGCCCAAATCAACCTTAGCTCCTTCTCTGTACCTAGAGTGTATTGGATTCTCCTGTTACAGGAATGGAAGGCTAGCTCACCCATACCTACCAGGGGTATCCTCATGCACAAAATGATGTGTTCCCAAATCTTTCCCCTTAGCTAGTTTCCACAGTCATTCCCCTGGTCATTTTGGTGTAGACTCCACATTACAGCACAGGCGTACTTCATACAGCAGCAAAGAGAGCATTAAGGACTGTAGGCATCCAACCACTGGGCCAAGCTCTGGGCGTTCTCATGACTAAAGGGAGGAAGGATTGCATGAGCCAGGGGAGTCAAAGTCATGACTGAGGAACCCACGGAGACAGCAGACCTGAGCTCGTGGGAGCACATGGACTCTGAAACAACTGTTAGGGAGTTTACATGGGACTGACCTAGTCCCTCTATATAAGTGACAGTTGTGTAGTTTGGTCTCTTTGTAAGACTCCAAGCAACGAGATCAACACCTGTCCCCTAGCATTTAGCTGACTTTTGAGAACCTCTTACCCAGACTTCATTACCTAGTCCAGTTTTAATGCAAGGAGAAGAGCTCTGGCCTACCTCAATTGTATGTGTCATGCTTTGTTCAAGCTGCCGGGATGTTTGCCCCTTTAAATGAGGATGGAGGAAGAGTGGATGAGAATGTGGGTAGATGGGATGTGGGGGTCGGTGGGAAATTGTAGGAGAGAAGGGAGGGAAAACTGTGCTCGGTATGTAAAATAAATGAAAAAATGTTAATAAAATAAAATATGATAAAAAAAAAAGAAGGCAGGCATCTCAGTTGGGCTATAAGTTTGGCCAGTTTATCCCAGTTCCTTGAACATATCTACCTTGGATCCATTATGTTTGTCTTCCTTGTCACCAAGAACAGAGTGAAGCACAGAAGAAGAGCCCAAGCAGGTATAGCTGAAACACTGGAAGGATTTAGCCATTGGAAATATGAGATCAGTTCTGCTAAGAACACATAGACTATGACTCCAGAGATGAGCCAATGGCCAGATTCCTTCCTCTGGGCAGTCAGGAGTGGTGTCAATGGTGTGTGGATAAGACTTCAGAAGGGGTACAATCAAGTTGGCTTGCCTTTCACCTAGTTTTGTATCCTGTAGTCTTATCCCTCTGCAGGAACTCTGAGCCTTTGATGGCCTTAGGTCACCCAGAGCCCTTTCATTGCTGTCAGCCCCTAGGATTCATGGACCCACTGTGCATCTCATCCCCTCTTCCCATATCTGCATTTGGAAGTAGACTTCCCGATGGTTTTTGTTGTCTGAATACAAAGGAGTAAGGAAGAACTCGGGTTCACCTCTGATCTCCTCATCTATTCCTCCCTCATGACCCTTGTGCCAGTCTCTTGAGCATGACTGCTGGTCAGAAGAACTCTGGGACATCTAGCCTGTCATAGCACCTAAGACCCAGCTTCTACTAGGTGTTTGCTCTCCTTGTTTCATACCCTGGAAATGAGTTTTCTCTTGGTCCATAGCATTAGCAGACATGGACTATAAGGGACTGATTGGTGTCATCACTCAGCTGACACAGTTATGTGTAGAAAAGAACAAAGAAGGGGGCTGGAGAGTTGGCTAAGGCTGTAGAGTGCCCGCCACACAAACATGACTTCCATTGTGCACCATGGCACACACCAGTACAAATACCACACTCACACAAACACATGCACACACACACACAGAGAAAGAGAGAGATACAGAGACAGAATCAGAGAAACAGAGAGAAAATGTGTTTATCATATAAAACCCTGGAACTGGGAGTAGTGAAGTAGATGGATTTCCAGATCATTGACAAATCCACGAGATCCAGCTCCAATGAGAGACCTTGTTTCAGAAACTAGACTGAAGGAATAATCAAAGAAGAAACAGGAATTCTCCCACTGATCTTCATATGCATGTATACACACCAACATGAATATATACATACCAAGCACACACACATACACTCTCACACACACATACAGCAGAGTGCATGCATTGTTTAACTTACATTTTTTCTTTAATATGTTTTTAAAAATTCATCTATTTAATTTACATCCTAACCACAGTCTCGCCCCTTCCGCTTCTTTCAGGCTCTCTCCCCCAATTCCCCTCCCACCCCTAAACCCCTATTCTTTGATCTTTATCTAGGAAATGGCAGGTCTCCTATGAGTATCAATAAAACATGATATATCTATCAAGCTGCAGGAAGATTAAGCACCTCCCCATGTATTAAAACTGACCTTTTGAAATAAACTTTAAGTTTTTTGAAACTTTTATACATATATATTTATACAATATACTTTAGTATTATCCTTCCCAACTGCTTCCCTGCAAATCCCCCAGGACCCATCAATCTTCCTCCATCTAACTCATACCCTCTTTTAAAATGGTTATTAGTAATTGCCTCCTGAATTCAATGTGTGCTGATGGTATGCCAATGGGTGTGGGGCCATCCACTTGGGCAATCTACCAGGGGGCACTTTCCCAAAGAAGGTGACTCTCCATCAGCAGTCATCAACAGCCAATAGGTCCGCACCTAGGGGTGGGGACTTAGGAGCCCCTTCCCGTCTACTGGAAGGCTTGGTTTTGTACAGGTCTTTTGCAGGCAGCCTTGCTACTGTGAGTTGATCTGTGTGTGAGCCAAGTCCTATGGAGAAGGCAGCAGTTTACAGCTCTCCCCCCCCCCATCCTCTGGATCTTCCATCCTTTCTGATGGCTCTTGCATGATATTCCCTGAAACTTAGATGGGGGGAGGTTCCATATCTGAACATCCACAGTCTCTGATTCTCAGCAATTTGACTAGCTTTGAGTCTTTGCTTTAAACACAACCCACTGCAAAAAAAAAGAATCTCTCAAGAAGAATGAGAGCAGAATAAATTTATGGGTAGAAATGTAAATATTGAGGTGAGCTGACAATATGGCATTTAACTGAATATCACCAGTGGTTTCTCCCCTAAGGTGTATGATCTCCTCAGTTATGAGATTTTTTTAACCAGGTTTATAGCACAGATAGGAAATCCTTCCTGTGACATAGTCCTAAAATTCAAGCAGAATGTGATTGGTTATCTCCTTAACCATTGTGCCACTATTACACTAGTGGACACAGCTTTCCTGCCAAGCTGGTATTGTAGCATGCACAGTCTGTCTATCTTAGGGCAAGATCATTAATGTCTTTTCTCCCCCATTTAATTATTTAGTACTTTCTAGTACTATGTAAACTAGCAACTAAGGAAAGAATTTCCTGGTTTGAGAGTTTCAGTTTGCCCCTGGCTTCTCAGTGCTCTACAAACAAGTGGGTGGTGTCTTCAGGAAAATAGTGTTGAATTTGGTTATGAAGTTATCTTCAGCACTAAGGCACTTAATGTGTTTATGATGGTCAAACAAGGGCAATGTGAATGCCTGTATATTTTGTGTTCCCCAGGGCTTCTCTAACAAATAGGGAGGCAAGTCCAGGTCTGGTACTAAGAATTACTTAAAACAAATGATGCCTTTTGTAAGCACTGTTGTCACCAATGGAGAAACCTCCACTTCGACTCCCATTTTCATCTGTCAGTTGATTAGCTTACAAACTAGGAGATTTCCCTAAGGCTTCCATATAAACCCTTAGCTTTGGTTAACCTTGCCCTGCTCTGCCCCATCTACCTATATTGTTTTATTCTTAAAATAGATGTCAGACGTGGTCACAAGAGGAAACAGGAAAAGCTCAGGTAAGCAACAAAGGTTTTCTTTACCCAGAATTCTGGAGTGATTGAGTGCTTGCACACCAGTGTTCCTGGAGCTTCTTCTGCTCCTTCAGTCAAAAGCCTTTAAGACACCAGCCCACTTGGGCATGATCTCTTTCACTTTAAAAAGCAGCAGTAGCACTGCTCTCTCTCTCTTGCTTTGGACTACATCGGGCTACTAGACTCCTTTCCCGGTCGTGCAGATGGCTGTTGTCTAGGATGGTGATCTGTAAGTTTTCCCTTTAAATAAATAACCCTTTTATTAATCATAATTCCAAACTGGTGTGGGATTGTTTTGTGACTTACAGCTTCACACGAGGAAGAGGCTTGCACACCATGAAGATTCTTTCACACCATAAAGAGACTTGCAACCAGCAAGAGGGTCACATGGTAGGAACAGCAGGAGAGAAAGCTCACCAGCCAGGCTGAAGAGAAGAATGAGGAACTGTATTGGTGCAGCTTACACTCAAAAGGTGGATTCTATGCGTGTCTCTAAGAGCTAGTCTGCAGAGGTGGACAAAGAGAACCTGTGTGGCCAATGTTAAGTTAACAGAGGGGCATCTGACTACCTGGAAGGGATGCTCAAAATATCCAAGACAATGTAGCACAGCCATTTAATGAACATGTCTTTATCAGATGATGTACGGGGTCCTCTTACAGAATACCATTTTACTAGAGAAAAAAGTATTTAAGTATAAATATACAATGGCCTCTAGAAACATACTAAACAAAAGCAAAGGGCATGTCAGACTCTACACAGGTCACCATCAAAGTGACCTGAACAAAGAATGGCATGGAGTCTCTATTTTGCTACTCTTCTGCTACGGGGCTGAACTGGGTCTGCCAATCCATATACTGAAGATGTAACTCCCAAGACCACAGAAAGTAGATGTTATCTGGAGAAAGCTTCTTTACAATAACTACACAATGCAGTTAGTCAACACAAAGTCACTACGGTAGTGTGCTGGATAATTTTACGTGGACTTGGAACAAGCTGGAGTCATCTGAGAGGCAGGAGCCTCGATTGAGAAAATGCCTCCTTGAGATCTGGCTGTAGGCAAGCATGTAGAGTATTGGTACGATACAATTGTCTATATTCTGTCAATTATGTCTTAAATAAATGTGATTGGCCAGTAGCCAGACAGGAAGTATAGGCGGGACAACCAAACAGGAAGTAGAGGCGGGTCAATGAAAACAGGTGAATTCTGGGAAGGAGGAAGCCCATTGTTCCCAAGTCCTGTCCCATCCATAGAAGAAGGAAGATGTGATTGCCCCATGAAAAAGGTTCCAAGCCATGTGGCTAACATAGATAAAAATAATGGGTTAATATAAGTTGTAAGAGTTAATAAGAAGCCTGAGCTAATGGGCCAATCAGTTTATGATTAATGTAGGCCCCTGTGTGATTTCATTGGGACTTAATGACTGTGGGAACCAGGCAAGACAGAAATGGTGTCCATGTGGTCAACTGCCTCCACATAAAACCTGAGAGAGCTTGGGAAGTAATTCTAGACAGAAAAGAGTAGAGTAAAGCATGGCTTCTTGGTAGCAGCAATTTCTTGGATCTGCTCTGCTTGGTAGAGGCAAGCACTCTCATTTAAGAGAGGCTTCCTGACTGAGCTTTAGCTGCAAAACCTTGCAGCTCTTTAAAGTGTTCCTGCCATGAAACACTTAAATGGTGTTGATGAAGAGCTGATCGCATACTTTCTGTTGGTGGCAGGAACCTTGAAATGCCATAGAGTTGTGGCAATAAACATGACTCTGGCTGGTACCTTAGCCATGAGGCTGGAATTTCAGAAAACTAAGGAATGGGCTGGATCCAGCTGTCAAAGCCACAGCTTAATCCTCTCCATATTGCTTAGCAAATTAAAGACTCATGTGGTCAGAAAAAAAAGTGAGATATAGAGTAAAGAGAAAATCAAAGATGAAGAAAACCTCTAAATGCTTTACAGTGTGTTAAAAATATATGCAGGCTAAAGGTTAAAGTCCTTAAAATAAAAAAGAAAGAGAGTAGTTGGGTATGGTGGTACACACCTTTAAACCCAACACTTTGTAGACAGAGGCAGGCAGACCTCTGTGAGTTCAAGGTGTGGTGGCACACACCTTTAATCCCAAAGCTTGGGAGGCAGAGGCAGGTGGATCTGTGTGATTTCAAAGACAGCCTGGTCTACAGAGGGAGTTCCAGGACTGCCAAAGATATACAAAGAACCTGTCTCAAAAAGTAAATATAAAAATAAAAGAAATAGGTTAAAGTAAAGCCACATAAAGATGGAAAATACACAGAGAATCTGGATACTGTATGTTATTATGCTCTCTTTGAATTGTTTGAATGCTGAGGAAGGAGCAACAGCTGCTGAAAGATATTTGAATATAAATGCTGCTGTATTAATAAAACATAAATGTTTTCTAAATGCCTTGACTTCAAAATTGAAGTGAAAAGGTATGTTACTTTGGAGAAGAGATTTTGCTTTTGTTTCCACAGGAAATAAGAGGCTGTGGATTCATTCTGAGTTAAGAAAAATCAGGTTTGATCAAGGAAGATCACCTGAGAAATACCTGGTAGGAACAGATGTCCCAGATGTCTGAGTTCTACATGCAGAACAGATTCAAGACTGCTGCTTGAGATGATCAAGACTCACAAGATACTCCAGTCATGACTTGATCATAATTCTAAATTTTCTTTAGGTCCCCATGAGATTATCAGTGTCCCCAACCAGCAGGAAGTAGCCTGGAAAACTATGCCCATATTCCCAAAAAAGAGACTATGGATGTTCTTGTTTTTTTTTTAAAAAAAAAAAAAAGAGGAGGAAGTCGTGCAGTACAAATGTCTATATTCTGTCAATTATGTTTTAAACAAATGCTGATTGGCCAGTAGCCAGGCAGGAAGTATAGGTGGGACAACCAGACAGGAAGTAGAGGCGGGTCAATGAAAACAGGTGAATTCTGGGAAGGAGGAAGCCCATTGCTCCCCAGTCCTGTCCCATCCATAGAAGAAGGAAGATGTGATTGCCCCATGAAAAAGGTACCAAGCCATGTGGCTAACATAGATAAGAATAATGGGTTAATATAAGTTATAACAGTTAATAAGAAGCCTGAGCTAATGGGCCAATCAGTTTATGATTAATGTAGGCCCCTGTGTGATTTCTTTGGGGCTTAATGACTGTGGGAACCAGGCAGGAGAGAAACCCCGACAACAGAGTATTGTCTTAAGTAATGATTGCTGTGGGACAGCACAGCTCATTTCAGGTGGGGCCACCTGAGCTATTCCTGGGTGCTAGGAGAAAGCTGTCTGAGCAAGTTATGATGAAGGCAGTAAGCAGCGCTCCTCCATGGCTGCTTCATCAGCTCTTGCCTCCAGGTTCCTGTCCTGTTTGAGTTCCTGTCCTGACTTCCTTCAGTGATGAACAGTGATGTGGAAGTTTAAATTGAATATATCTTCTCCTCCCCAAGCTGCTTGCTTTGTCTGTAGTATTTCACCACAGCAGTGATAACCCTAGCTGAGAAAGGTAGGTTTAAATTCATCATGACTGAAGTGTTTGTAAAAGGAAGAAAGGAGCGTACAGACATTAGCATCAGGCAGACTGCTGCTGTGAGGACAGAGAGGCATCCAGGTCTGCTAACACCAAGACCTTGCACTTCTACGATAGGAAATTATGAGACATAAACACCTCTGATTTAAGCAGCCACTCCCAGGCACATGATGGACATAGAAGAAAGAAAATGGTGGTACTCCAGTTTTCTCTCTTCCCTTTCATTCCATCTGGGCTCCAAGCCCATGGAATGGTTCTAATCACATTTACTGTGATTCTTCTTCCATGACCCCTGCTAATCCTCTGCTAACATCCCCACAGACATATCCAGGGTTTTTCACATCTCTCTCCCAGGCCAATCTAAATGAGGGCAAGCTGACCCAGTGTATAACAACATCAGTGCTTTGGTCGAATAGCTTTAGGCCAGTGGTGAGGCAGCATGCCCTGTCAGGGATCTCCTGAAAGAGTAAAACTGCCAGGATCATGGCCAGTAGGTGGGGTGAAAAGGAAGATAATGAGCTGGGGCCATGACTCGCTGCAAGGGCCAACAACAGAAGACCTCCCTAGCGTCAGCATCACACCTGTCTATGTATGTCATCCTATCTTGTCACTGGCTCTGCTGCTTTTGCACATCTAGCATGGTTGTGTCTGCTGAGATGGAATTCGTTTCACCCCCACAGGGACTGGAAAGCAAATAAGGCACACAAGAGTCGCTGTTTGCCATGTATTTACTGAAGTTTATTGAGCAAGAA
Source organism: Ondatra zibethicus (assembly GCA_004026605.1). NCBI lineage: Eukaryota > Metazoa > Chordata > Mammalia > Rodentia > Cricetidae > Ondatra > Ondatra zibethicus. Next base: position 8,141 of record PVIU01022620.1, on the reverse strand, counting down.
TAGCTTTGTGATTACAGATATGTCAACGCAATGGAGAAACAGATCATTGGTGCGGAGTTAGAGGCATTGTAGGAAGTCATAGCGTAACCTACCCGAACTTCATCTGCCGCATGGTTGGATGGCAACTGACAGAAGGCGTGGGATTCATTATTTGCTTGGTGAATATCAAATGTTCTCAGGGAAACTATAGAAATGCTAGGTTGCAAAGGCAATAAACTCGGTTCATGCTGCTGACTCACAATCCCAAAGGGAATAGACAGACAGACAGACAGACAGACTCACCTCTATCAGGTAGCTGCAGCATGTGCCCAGTAGCCAGCAGTCATCCTAGCAGCAGCACTGCTTCTTGCAGCCGCACTTCTGCTGGCAGCAGCCACACTTCTGCTAGCAACAGCCCTTCCCACAGCCACAGCCACAGGAGCTGCAGCAGGTGCGGCGGCAGCAGCAGCCACCACAGCCACCACAACCACAGCCACCACAGCCACAGTAGCCACCACAGCCACCACAGCCACCACAGCCACCACAGCCACAGCCACCACAGCCACAGCAGCCACCACAGCCACCACAGCCTCCACAGCCACAGCAACCCATGGTGTCAGGAGAGAGGACTCAGGAGAGGAGAGAGAGATGTGATGCCCCTCCCTGCTGTGGAAGCCCCTTATATACCAGTGCTGGGGAGTCCAGCAGGGAGCATGTGACCACTTCCTTCTGTCATCTGACTTTCTGTATGTGTGCGAATCTCACCGGCTCTTATTTATCTCTCTTCTCAGATATTCTTGACTTCTGCATATTTCTGTTATGTTTACTCTTCCTGAAACTACAGTACAGTATAAATCAAGAGTGCTGAATATTCCTGAGAATGGAAGCATTTTCTCAATGGAGGTTCCCGCCTCTCAGATGACTCCAGCTTGTGCCAAATTCACGTAAAATTATCCAGCACACTACCAACGTGACTTTGTGTTGACTAACTGCCTTTTGTAGTTCCAGTAAAGATGGCTTCTCCAGATAACATCTACTTTCTGTGGTCTTGGGAGTTACATCTTCAGTATATGGATTGGCAGACCCAGTTCAGCCCCGTAGCAGAAGAGTAGCAAAATAGAGACTCCATGCCATCCTTTGTTCAGGTCATTTTGATGGTGACCAGTGTTCAGGCTGACATGCCCTTTGCTTTTGTTTAGTTTGTTTCAAGTAGCCTTTATAAATTTGCACTTAAATCTTTTTTTATTCATAGCAAACTGGTATTTTGTGAGAGGACCCAGCACCATGTCTGATAAAGACATATTTATTACATGGTCGTGCTACATTGTCTTGGAAATTTTGCGCATCCCTTCCAGGCAATCAAATGCCCCTCTGTTAACTTAGCATTGGCCACACCAGTTCTCCTTGTCCACCTCTGCGGACTAGCTCTTATAGACACCCATGGATTCTACCTTTTGTGTGTTTCCTGCACCCTCACACTCCCTCAGTTTCCTCTTCAGCCTGGCTGGTGAGCTTTCTTTCCCCACCTTGTGACCCTCTTCCTGGTGTGCAAGCCTCTTCCTGGTGTGCTCTCAGTCTTCCCGGTGTGCAAGCACTCCATCTCTCCAGAATTCTGGGTAAAACAAACCTTTCTTGCTTTCCTGAACTTTTCCTTTGTCCTCTTGTGACCACATCCCCTGGCAGGGATCTCATGAAAAACCAAACCTATCAGATTCATAGGCAGTCAGACCACATCTGACATCTATTTTAAGAATAAAACAATATAGGTAGATGGGGCAGAGCAGGGCAAGGTTAACCAAAGCTAAGGGTTTATATGGAAGCCTTAGGGAATCTCCTAGTTTGTAAGCTAATCAACCGACAGATGAAAACGGGAGTTGTAGTCGAGTTTTCTCCATTGGTGACAACAGTGTTTCCAGAAGACATCAATGTTTTTATGTAATTCTTAGTACCAGGCATGGACTTACCTCCCTATTGGTCAGAGAGGCCCTGGGAAACCCAAAATAATATGGGTATTGTCATTGCCCTTGGTTCCCCATCATAAACAAATTCAGTGCTTTAGTGCTGAAGATACCTTCATAACCAAATTCAACACTATTTTCCTGAAGACACCACCCACTTGGTTGTAGAACACTGAGAAGCCAGTCACAAACTGAGTCTTTCAAACCAAAAAATTCTTTCCTTTGTTGCTAGTTTACAGAATACTAGAAAGTACTAAGCAATTGGATGGGGGAGAAAAGACGTTAATGATCTTGCCCTAAGATAGACAGACTGTGCATGCTACAATACCAGCTTGGCAGGAAAGCTGTGCCCACTAGTGGTACTATCTTTATCTATCTTTATCTATTTGTGTATCTATCTATTATCTATTTATCTTTGTTCCATCTGGATCCAACACGCATAGGATCGCTCCACTCATATTTAGCATGATTCTTCTCCTACAACCCCTACTAATCTGTGCAAACATCCCCACAGACATATCCTGGTTTTTCCACATCCCTCTCCCAGGCCAATCTAAATGCAGGCAAGCTGACCCAGGGAATAATCATCACAGTGCTTTGACCCAGCAGCGTCAGACCCAAGGGGAGACCAAAGCTATCACCATCATAGCCAGTAGGCGGGGTGAAAAGGAGGATTCTGATCTCAGGCCATTACTCGCTGCAAGGGACAACAGAAGACCTTTCTAGGGTCAGCATCACACCTTCTTTGTTGGCTGAGATTTCTGTCCCACTCGACGGTCATTCAGCCCCGTTCCTGCAGTTGTTAAGTCCCAAAGAAATCACACAGAGGTCTATATTAGTTATAAACTGATAGACCTAATAGCTCAGGCTTCTTATTAACTCTTATAACTTATATTAGCCTATTATTTTTATCTGTGATAGCCACGTGGCTCGGTACCTTTTTCAGCGAGGCAGTCACATCTTGCTTGCTCTGAGACTGGATCACGACTGCAGACTGCAGAATCCTCTTCCCAGAATTCTCCTGTTCTCATTTCCCCACCTCTACTTCCTACCTGGTTGCCCTGCTTATACTTCCTGCCTGGCTACCAGACAATCAGCATTTTATCAAACAAGTACAAGAAACAAATTTTACATGGTAGAACCATTGTGCCACAGCACTTCCCCCCCCCTTTCTTTTAAGAATAGAAACTCTGAATCTAATATCCTTTGTTTAGCTTTTTTCCTGGCCATTATCCATAACAACTTGTTTTTTGTTTGTTTGTTTGTTTTTTATTTTTGTGTTTGTCACATGCCTTTAATCCATAACAACTTGTAATCAACATTCTAAACAAGGAAAATATCCATAGTCCATTTTTTGGGAATATGAGCATAGTTTTCCAGGCTGCTTCCTGCTTACTGGGGGCACTGATAAACTTAGGGGGACCTAAAGAAAATTTAGAATTATGATCAAGTCATGACTGGAGTATCCTGTGAGGCTTGATCATCTCAGCCAGCAGTCTTGAGGCTGTTCTGGATGTAGAACTCAGACATCTGAGCCATCTGCTCCTATCAGAGATTTCTCAGGGGGTCTTCTTTGATCAAACCTTATTTTTCTTAGCCCAGAACAAACACCCTCTCATTTCCTGTGGAAACAAAAGCAAATCCTCTTTCTCCAAAGTAACGTATCTTTTGACTTCAGTTTTGAAATCAAAGCATTTACAAAACATTTATGTTCTATTAGTTCAGTAGCATTTATATTCAAATATCTTTTAGCAGCTGTTGCTCCTTCCTCCACTGTCAAGCAACTCAAAGACAACATAAGTATATACAGTATCCAGACTCTCTGCGTATTTTCCATCTTTACGTGGCTTTACTTTACATTTTATTTATTTTATTTTTACTTTCAACTTTTGGCTTTTTGAGACAGGGTTTCTCTGTGTATCTTTGGCTATCCTAGAATTCACTCTGTAGATCAGATTGACCTTGAACCCACAGAGGTCTCCCTGCCTCTGCTTCTCAAGTGCTGGGATTAAGGGTGTGTACCACCACACCTTGAATTCACAGAAATCTATCTGCCCCTGTCTCCCAAGTGATGGGATTGAAGGTGTATATCACCATACCTTGAACTCACAGAGGTCCGTCTGCCTCTGCCTCCCAAGTGTTGGGGTTAAAGGTGTATGCCACCACACCCAACTACTCTCTTTCTTTCTTTTTTATTTTAAGGACTTTAACCTTTTCTCTTTTTTCTCCCAAGCCTACATATATTTTTTAACACACTGTAAACTGTTTAGAGGCTTTTTCACCTGAAACTATCTTTACTGTATCTCTCTTTTTCTGACCACATGGGTCTTTAATTTGCAAAGCAATACAGCTAGGATTAAAGCCATGGCTTTGATGGACGGATCCAGCCCATACTTTAGCTTTCTGAAATTCTAGCATCATGGCAGAGGTACTGGCTGGAGCCATGATTATTGCCACAACTCTATGGTGTTTCAAGGTCCGTGCCACCACCAAGAAGCATGCTGTAGCCTATTCATAAACACCATTTAAGTGTTTTGTGGCAGAGCCTCTTAAAAGGGCTTCAAAGTTTTTGCAGGTAAAGCTGAGTCAAGAAGCCTCTCTAAGATGAGACACATTTGCCTCTAGCAAACAGAGGCCACCTGAGAGAGTGGTGCTATCAATAAGCCATGCTTATCTCTATTATTTTATGCCTAGAATTATTTCCCAAGCTCTCTCAGGTTTTATGTGGATAGAGCTGTCCACGTGGGTGCCATTCTGTTGACTGAGGTTTCTGTTGCACTCGGTTTTCATTTAGCACAGTCCCCACAGTCATTAAGTCCCAAAGAAATTACACAGAGGTCTACATTAGTTATAAACTGATAGGCCTAGTAGCTCAGACTTCTTATTAACTCTTATAACTTATATTAGCCCATCATTCTTAGTCTATGTTAGCCACATGGCTCGGTACCTTTTTCAGTGAGGCAGTCACATCTTGCTTGCTCTGTGTTTGGATCACGACTGCAGACTGCAGAATCCTCTTCTCAGAATTCTCCTGTTCTCATTGGCCCACCTCTACTTCCTGCCTGGTCGTCCTGCCTATACTTCCTGCCTGGCTACCTGCCAATGAGCATTTTATTAAACAAGTACAAGAACAAATGTTTACAGCGTAGAACCATTGTCCCACAGCATATCTTGTCACCGGCTCTGCTGCTTTTGCATTGTTGTGTCTGTTGAGATGGAACTTGTTCCCCGCCCCACCCCACCATGGAAAGACAGTTTAGAGACTGGAAAGCAAATGAGATACACAAGAGTCGCTGTTTGAGATGAATTTACTGAAGTTTATTTAGCAAGAATAGCTTTGTGATTACAGATATGTCAATGCAATGGAGAAATAGGACATTGGCGCAGAGTTAGAGGCATTGTAGGAAGTCATAGCGTAACCTACCCGGACTGCATCTGCCACAGTCATGGTTGAATGGGAACTGACAGAAGGCCTGGGATTCATTATTTGCTTGGTGACTATGAAGTGTTCTCAGGGAGATAACAACTATAGAAATGATAGGTTGTAAAGGCAATAAACTCGGTTCATGCTGCTGACTCATAATCCCAAAGGGAATAGACAGACAGACAGACAGACAGACAGACTCACCTCTATCAGGTAGCTGAAGCAGAAGCCCAGTAGCCAGCAGTCATCCTAGCAGCAGCACTTCTTGCAGCCACACTTCTGCTGGCAGCAGCCACACTTCTGCTGGCAACAGCCCTTCCCACAGCCACAGCCACAGGAGCTGCAGCAGGTGCGGCGGCAACAGCAGCCACCACAGCCACCACAGCCACAGCTGCCACAACCACCACAGCCACCACAGCCTCCACAGCCGCAGCCACCACAGCCACAGCCACCACAGCCGCAGCCACCACAGCCACAGCCGCCACAACCACAACCACCACAGCCGCAGCCGCCACAGCCACCACAGCCACAACAACCCATGGTATCAGTAAAGAGGACTCAGGTGCAATGAGGAGAGAGACTCAGGAGAGGAGAGGGCAATGTGATAACCCTTCCTGCTCGGGGAACCCCTTATATACCAGTGCTGGGGAGTCCATCAGGGAGCATGTGACCACATCCTTCTGTCGTCTGACTTCCTTTATGTGCAAGAATCTCATCAGCTCTTATTTATCTCTTTTCTCAGATATCCTTGACTTCTGCATATTTCTGTTATGTTTCCTCTTTCTGAAAATGGTCAAAAGGGCAGAACATTTCTGAGAAGAATTCTGGTCTCTGGGAACTGAAGAAGGCTGTCCAGGTGATGGGTAGCCTTCCATTTTCCCTCTCAGTGCTCAAATCACATCCTTCTGTGAGCCATGGCCAGGGCTCAGGAAACCCCTTGGCCAGATGGTCTGAGCTTCTGAGATGTCCAAAAGCCAAAATGAGGCATAGACTTTGCCTTCAGAGGGCTTGCCAAAGAAAGTCTGGGGAGTGAGAAGGAGAAAATAGGTTCTAATTCAAAGGTCACTGCCAAGTGCAAACGCCATTGTCTTCTTTACAGCAGTGGAGCCAGCTGGGCCTGCCATCAACATCATGATGGGGCACTCAGATTTAATGACAATTTTCATAATGAGGCAAAATCACTCTATAATGTGCATTTTGATGACATAATGATTTATTTGGCTTGATTTGGGGAAGGAAGAAGTCTTTTTCCTGTGTTAGGGTATTAAATATGTGTGAAAGACACCCTAGGATCCATGTATGGGCTCTTCTGTCATGGACCTTTCTCTTGCTTTTTTGCTCCTTAGAGACACTGAGAGTGGGCCACCAAGTAGGGCATAGTACAAGAACAATAGGATCAGAGAAGACCTGATGGAGGCCAGCATAGGATTGCAAAGGCACTGACTGCTAAGAGGTGAGGCGCATTGCTGCAGATTGTAGTGGGGTTTGAGAGTTAGCACAAGCGAGGTGACCTTGAACACATATACCAAAACCTCACGAAACGCAAGCGAATGCTTTTCTCCAAGGAATATGTGGAAGAAGCTTTTCAGTGGACCCCTGAGAACTCATGGACAGCAACAAGAATGAGTGGGGTCACCAAAGATCCTTCCCCTTTTGGGTAGTCATAGTTCCCTGCCTATAGTTTGTTTCTTGAACCGGTTAAGCTGTTCTTTGACGATCTGAACAAGAACAAAGCTTGGAAGTCCCGGGGCTCATTGGCTCTGTTCGTTTGCGAAACGTCATACTTTGGGGGTTCCTAAAGGTTTGGACTGAGTAGAAGTATAGATGAGTGGTCATGTATAAAGCTGGTGAAGAGCTGGGACAGCAGAGGCCAGTGGGAGAGTGGACCTGGACATAAGAGAAAGGAAGATTTCACTCAGGACTTTTAAGGATTGGCACTTAAGAAGTGTTCAAGTGTCCGGATGGAGGGCTGGTAATTCGGAGGAACATTTGACGTAAGTGTAAGAGTAGGACCCTGAATATGCGTCAGAGGGCCAAGAAGATGGAGTCCAGAGCAGAATACCAATGGATTAGGTGCTGATGTGAGTGTGAACCGACTGACTGTAGTGGACCAACTCAGGAAAGTTCTGTGTGGAAATGAAATCCAGGCTAGAGAGGAGAGTTAGTTCAGTGGCAGAAGCGGGGAGAGAAGAGAAGATTATACCAGCACTTAACACACAGTTTAATGAGTTAAGAAAAGGAGAACCATGTCGGTTCCTGTCATCTCTCTCTTTTGTAATTAAGTAGGGAGCATACAAACTCACAAGCTACTACCTGGGCAGTTAATGGTGTGGAAATCACAGTAATGGAGATGTAACCATTTTTTGGAAAAAAAAATTCTATTTGGATGTTCCTAGTTTGACTTTTCCTTTGAGAGTTCCTATTACAGCAGAATAAGTTAAAACAGATGATGGAGAAAAGCATTGGGGAGGAGTGGGGAAAGACCCTCCGACAACCGAGTGTCCACTTTCCTGCAAATCTGAAAGACACAGTGTGCTGCTGAGAAAATGAACGCCCCTCCCCCACGTCAGCATCTCCTGACTTGCTTCTAACACGGCTTTACCAAGGAAAAGTCGCTGCTAGCAAGTGTGCTAGGTCATGGGACGTGCATGGGACATAAACAAGGGAGAACCTTGGATGACCCTGCTGTGAAAACAGCAGCTGCTCCACAAGGAAGTGACCGCAGGTCATGTGTCCTGCATTCTTCCCTTTCCTCTTTCCCAAGGCGGTACTTAAGGGGC
>PVIU01022619.1:0-29033 GCA_004026605.1 Ondatra zibethicus | reverse complement strand
GGCCGGAGGGGGGAGAGGGGGAGGAGAAATTAGAGACAGCCTCCTCCCACAGTCCTCCGCGGCCCAGGAGCGTCACTCCTGGTTCTCCCCGCCTTCCGGTCTCTCCTAGGGAAGATACGCGCATTCCGGAACCAAAGAGCTCGCCCTAGAAACGATTTACACGGCGTCCAAAAGGAGAGCACAGTTCGCTCTTCCTGCGCGACAGTTGGTGCTTTAGCAACTAAGCGTAGCAACTGGGAAATCGGACGCTGCGGGTCCTATCTGAGGGGCTTCGGAAACCTTCTAGCAGATTCCAGCGTCCTAGGTGAGGGAACAGTCTCTTTCCTTACCTGGGACTCTGGAACCGTCTCTTTCTAATGAAACATGCCCGTCCTATATGACAGGTAGCGTGCCTTTGCCATTGTTATCTATTTGTTTTTATTCCAAACCTTACGGTGGGTATATTTACAGCAACACAATTTTCACGTAATGTTATATTTGTAATTGACAAAAAAATTGTGGATATCCCAATTTAGATATGCATTAATCAGTTATTCAATTAGTTAATGAATCGAACGGGTATTAACTACTTTCAGGATCAAATTGTAGTAACAGTTGATGACAGGTTTTAAAAAAATGTGTTATATAAAACCATTAGAGTTCAGAATGAAGAATTTAAAATAAGGCAAACACTGGGTTTTATTTATATATATATTTATTTTGGCATAACCCTCCAAATTCTGTACATTTCATTCCACAAATGCTATAGTTATAAAATGGATATAATCTTAGGATTTTTGCCCAGTTGTGTACCTATGCAGATCAGCTAAACATGCCCAAACCTCCAGAGGTAAAAAAAATCAGCTGATGTTGAGCACAGTTTAGCATTAACATTCACGCCATTGTGATGAATCCTTAAAACCCCAGCTTGGGTGTGCTCCAGTAGCTTCTGGAGTTGCGCTTGATATTACCAGTTTTCATCTGAATCCACTGGGGAACAGGATCATTTTGTTTTTTTTTTTCTAGGCCAGGAATTACTTGGTTCTGAAAATCTTGTGAGAAGACATCGAGAAGCAATCAGGCATGACAGTGATTGTGTTATTTTGAACATACTGTGAACAAATTTATTGCTATACATTCAGAATGCTACAAAAATAAGTCTTCAAACAATTTTTCTTTGACTATCGTTAACATTGCTTTTTTTTTTTTTGTATTTTTTTGAACTGAGGAGAGAACTCAGCCTTGTGAGTGTCAGGTAAATGCCCTATTGCTGAACTACTCCTCTAGCCTGACACTTAATTGTTTCTTAGGAAAATATTGCAAGAAGAAATTTCTGCCTAATTTACAAAAGTAATCATTCAAAATAACATCTTTTTGGTCCTAGTTTTTCTAACAATAGTATCCCCTTACCTGTAGCCACATAGTTTTCTAATAACCTTTTCCTCTCAACATTTTATCATGAGGAATTTAAATTGAAAATACGTTTGAAAGGATGGAATAGTGGACACAGATATACCAATTATCAGCCTTAATGTTGTGTATTTCATAGGTCAGCTGAAGGATGCATATAAAACAACACATTAATGTACAGGTATGTGCATTGCCTAAAATTGAGGACATTCTCTTATGCAAACATAGCATAATCATTACAAATAACCCTCTGATAGCATTTAATTTCCAGTCTTTGCTCAAAATTCCTCTACTGAATATGAAAATTTGGGTTTGGAATGTCCTTTAATCATCTTAGAAACAAATTTTCCAAAAGTACTGCATGAATCTGTACATGTGATTTTAGAACAAAGCAAAGCTTTCCAATAAGTGGTGACTGACTGTCCACCCAGTGCATTGGGACGGGTCAGGCCTAGTGTGGTGACTGACTGTCCACCCAGTGCATTGGGACGGGTCAGGCCTAGTGTGGTGACTGACTGTCCACCCAGTGCATTGGGACGGGTCAGGCCTAGTGTGGTGACTGACTGTCCACCCAGTGCATTGGGACGGGTCAGGCCTGGGCGCTCCTGATAGCACAGGAGTTCATAGCACTCACTGCTCTGAGAGCTTAGGGTGATAAATCAGCTACTCTACCAGTGCCTATCCTTTCCCCAAATCTCAAGACAGTGAAGAGTTTTATTCGTGCACAATTTTTAAATACAAAACGATAGGGCAGTGATTATTTGCTATGCTAAATGTTTACATTTATAAAATGGCATGCCGATTTACAGTGCATTTATCTGCATAATTTGCCATTTTTTTATTGAAATGCCTTCCTTAGTCATATAATGAGAAAAGACTTGAGTAATTTGGTACCTAGAAATACAAAGTAAATGGCAACTAAAATTTGAGCTTTGCATTTCCTTGGTGACACTCAGGTGTATTAAGCCCAATCTGACAACTTGATAAGAGCAATTATTAGATATCATTTTATTCAGTAATAAGTAATTGATCATTTTTTAAACGGGTTGCTCTTGTTTAAAGTAGATATTATGTTTTAAGTTTTTTATTTTATTTTTATTAAGGATCTAATTTTATATTATTTTAAATTGTGTGTATGTGTCTGCACATGAGTGTGTGCAGATGTCAGAGGTATTGGGTCTCCCAAGAGTCATAGGTACCTCTTTGTCATGAACACTGAGGCCCAAACCGAGGTCCTCTCCAGCAGTAGCAAATGCTCCTAACCACTGAGCCTTTTCCGCCGCCACTTAAACTTTGTTTTAATTGTGTGCCTGTGTAAGATGTGTTTGCTGTGTTTGTATGGGGCATCTGTGTGGGGTCAGTTGTCTCCTCCCACCTTTACATGTTTCCAGGGACTGAACTTTGCTAGTCAGGCTTTTGGGATAAGAGCCTTTACCCACTGACCATCTCATTGGCCCCCAAATAGTTTTTTTTTTTAAAGATTTATTTATTTATTATGTATACAGTATTCTCAGTATTCTATCTGTATGTATGCCTGCAGACCAGAAGAGGGCACCAGATATCATTACAGATGGCTGTGAGCCACCATGTGGTTGCTGGGAATTGAACTCAGGACCTTTGGAAGAGCAGGCAGTGCTCTTAACCACTGAGCTATCTCTCCAGCCCCCCAAATAGTTTTAAAACAGTATTTATTGAGGCGTAATTCATCTGTGTTATGGAAAGTTAAGCTGCATATGGAAAGTTAAGCTGCAAAAACTTATCAAACAATTTGCTAAATTTTGCCAACTATTTATACCTGTGAAATGATTATCATAAGAACTCAATGAGCTTATTAAACTAAACATGATCTTTATAGATTTCTTTATGAAATTCTTTGATGATCTGTATCTTCCTTCTCTTATGTTTTTCTTAGGCCACTAGTGATCTATTGTTTGATATTGTAGATGAGTTTACAGTTTCATCAACTTCATATGTAAATCAAAATAAAAATGATGTATTCTCATTTATCTGGCTTTTTTAAATCTATGTTGTTGCTTGAATCAGCTGGTTGTTTGAATTTATTGCTGTATGTTCTGTTTTTGGATATCCCATAATTCTTGTTAATGGATATGTGAGGTTTTTCAGCTCGTGGTTAATATAAATAAAATTGCTGTGAACATTTGTGTGCACGTTGTTGTATGAGCATGTTTCATTTCTCCTGAGTAATGTGGTAGACTGATTCCAAGATGGTCTATAATCCATGCCATCTGATAGTTCTTTACCCCTTGAGTGTGGTAGGCTATGACTTGCTCCTAATCAAAATGATGGAGAGAAGTTGACAAACATAGTCATATGTACATTATCGCACTAAACAAGATCAAGTCTTCCTAGCAGCAGACACTTGTCCTGTGCTGTCTTCAAGAAGCTCAAGTGCTGAAGTTGGTGTGATGGTTAAGCTTCATTGGCTGTTTGTTTTCAAGACAGGGGTTCTCTCTGAGGCCCTGGAACTTGCTCTGTAGACCATGCTGAACTCAAACTCAGAGATCTGCCTTCCTCTGCCTCCTGAGTGCTGGGATGAAATGTTTGCCCCACGTGCCTGGTTGGTTAAGATTTATTGTCAAAAGAACAAAATCTGGACTGTGTGGGGGGGTACTATCTACATTAGCCATGTGTTCTTGGGTGTGAATCCTTCCCCAGTTGAGCCTCCTAGAAGATCCATCTAAGGCATGCCCTTACTTTTGAGTGACAGAAATTGTCACTCAACAGTGACAGAACTTCAACAGAAGTTAATGAAGCAGTGGATACAAACAAACAAATCTACAAGTGATGGTTGGGTCATACCAGAAGTGTATATTCAACTTTGTAAGAAATTCTCAAACTGTTTTCCTGGATAGTTCTACTGTTTAGCCTTCCTAGTGGCAATGCCCTAGTTGTGTTTCTTGCCACCATTTAGTATGAACTAGCCTAGTTAAATTTCAGCTGCTTTGTCAAGAGCATTGAGCATTTTAGTGGCTTTGGTTTGCACTTCCTTAAGGCAGATACCATGCATGCGTGTGTGCGTGCACATGCGTGTGTGTGTTTCCATGTAACTGTACTTGACAGTTTTCAAGCACATTGACTGTCTATAAATTTTTGAATGTGACAACAATGACGTAAGTTACCAGTGTCAAGCTTGTGAACCCTCATCCTCATTACACTTTCTGGACACATGGATATGGAACGTTCCTTATTCCTCTGGCCCTAATCGCTTGAGACTGGAATCACATGTTTGGAGCCCCCATCTCCTTCATGGCAAATTCCCAGGTTTCTTGGGGTGCCCAAGGGGCACGATTCATGAAACCCACTCTATGGATTCGTTTGTTGATATATTCTCAGGTCACCACCTCATTGATGGCATGTCCCCTCTTGTCACCACCCTTCTTTGTAGGAGTCATTCTTTCAGGCCTAAGTTGGAAGGACTCAATTTATTTCTTTGGTGAAAAACCTCTTCAATTTTTTACAAGGTTGTTTATCTTATTACTCTTGCATGGCAAGGATTATTATTATTATTATTATTTTTGGTTTTTCGAGATAGGGTTTCTCTGTGGCTTTGGAGTCTGTCCTGGAACTAGCTCTTGTAGACCAGGTTGGTCTCGAACTCACAGAGATCCGCCTGCCTCTGCCTCCTGAGTGCTGGGATTAAAGGTGTGCGCCACCACCGCCCGGCGGCAAGGATTATTTTTACTTTTTTGTGTTGTATCTAAGAAAGCTTTGGTACACTTTAGGACACTGCTGATTTGTTTAACAGCAGGGTATAGGGGCCAGCTGGTAATATATCTTATTGGAACAGATGCATGCTGCCAAGCTTGATGACCTGAGTTTAGTTCTTGGGACTCATATGGTGGAAGGAAAGAACTGACACCCATAAGTTGTTCTGTGACCTCTGTGCCCATGCATACACACACTATATAAATTTAATATAAAAGGTAAACTTTCTCTTGTGAAGGTAATATAAATATCTCCTGTCTCTCATCCCAGATAAGGAGAACTGACATGCAGTCTTCATAAGCAAACTGTTCTAAACCATATGTCCCTCTCATTAGAGTCAAGAGATTTTCGTGCATACATTTTATACAGGAAAAAGCTACTGAAAGCCAGCAATCGAAGGACTGATGCAGTTATTCCCTCTCCATGTGACTGACAGGATGTTTTCTGTTCCAGCCTTGACTGCCCGGTGCAGTTGTCAACCAAATAAACCTTTCCTTCCCTGTGTTGCTTTTTTGTCAGGGCATTTTTATCACAGCCACAAAAAAGTAATGCAGTACCCATGCGCAGTATGACCTTAGATGTCTAGCTTTTACCTCTCAGCCATTCATCCAGTCCTGCTGTGTATTGAAAACGATTCTGCCAGGCATTGTGCCAGGTGCTGCGGACACCGATCCTGCCCTCAACTTGCTTACATGCAGTGGTAGGGATGGCAAGGCAGCAATTAGACAGACAAGAAATTCATGAAGAAATAAATATACAGGGTAACTTTTTACAGTTCAAAACAGTGGTAGGGTACATGTGGGATGGTATGCTTGTAATAGGGTCCCTGGGATTTCCCTAGGCAAAAGAAAAATGAAGGGCGAGCTGGATACTGAATGAAAACATGAAGACATGATTGCTCCCAGGTATGGGTTGAGGAGAAAGTTTATTGTAGAGGGAGAAAATAGCCAGAGGCATCTGGAAAGGTCCATACTGAACATGGCAGGTTGGGGGAAGGGAGAGAGGAAGAGAAGAGAGAGGGAGCAAAGACAATATCTGGGTACCCAGAGACCAGCGGGCCCTTAGCCAAAATGGCTGAGGTTGTATAGGGATCAGAGGCTGGGGAATTTAGGGTAAGGGGCCGGGTGAGAAGTGCTGGGAGAAGCCATGGGTACTGAGTGAGACTTGTCCCAGGTGTCTTTGAGACCTAACAGATACTAAGGGTTCCCTCTCCACTCTAGTAGTGTTCTATGAAGGCCCACCTGAGTAAGTGCAAAGATATTTACATCTATTTTACGTTGTTTACTTTGGAAATAAATTTAAATAAGCAATAGGTAAACATTTCATGGTCTGGGACGATTTGCTGGACATTAAGGAAGAAAAACCCCAACTTAAAAAATAAAAAAGAAGCCTGAGAGAGATCAGAAGACCAAAGTGTGTGAGGGTCCCCAAGTTCTAACGCTGTACTCAACCACATCAGGGAACAGAAAAACCTGGTCTTGTGTCGCCCCTGGGAGCCCAGCGCGAGGTAGAGGCTGCGCTTGACAGCTGTGCCGGGAGCTGGGGAGGAGGAGCTGGGGGCGGGACAGCCTCGAAGGGGGCCACTTCTGCAGACCTGCAGGATTTCCGCCGAAGTCCCGGAAGAAAACCACTCCTGCCGCCTTTATCTTGTGATCCTCAGCTGTGCTGCACTTCTGGAAACTGCAGAGGGAACTAGCAAATATGGCTGCGGAGGAATCCACCGCGCGACGAGTCCAGGTGGCGGAACATCCCAGGTGGGGGAGAGGCATGGCCTGGGATCCCCGGGCTGGAGAGGTGCGCACTGCGCTCTTTGCTTTTGGCAGCTTCTTTTGAGTTACCGTCTTCTTTTCTTTTTTGTTGTTGTTTTGTCCCAGAAGGCAGACAGAACCCTTAGGATTCTAGACGCTGCCAGGGCTTGTGTGGGTTGCTTCACATAGAGGCTTTTGCCCTTTCTTGCCGAAGGATTCAGTAAAAAATTCAGTTCCAAACCTACCTGGAACTGCTCGTTATCTTGCCCGCCAAGTAATACTGCTTTTCCAAGTTTCCGTCCTCAACAGTTATTTTTGAGTCTCTGCATCTTTGACAAACCCAAGGATCTCGGAACTATCATCAAGTAACTAATTTGTTGTCAGTTTCTATCTACAGGATTACAGTTCCTTTCGATGTCTAGTGGAGGGTCTTTTAAATTACAGATACTTTGTAGAAATACTTTGTTCTCATTTCTGGGGCTGAAATCTGACAGACTTCTCTCATCTGCTGTTTTGTTAGCCCAACAGCTTCACTGAGGTTGATTGCTTTTTAATTTAACTCCTCCCTCCTCCCATTCTGTTTATGTCGACGAAATAGTGTTTTCCTATGGCTTGAAAATGCTCATTCCTACGCAAGTCAGCAAACAACCTATCTTTAGTTGCCAGGATAAAACATACCGTACTCTAGAGTCAACACAGTTTGGATTACTTCCAGTCTGTGTAAGGGCCACTGAATGGTTTAAGACTCTCTGAGGTCATTTTATGGTGTGGTTGTTTTTACATATTCAGCAAAGGAGCACACATTATGAGAGACGTGTGTCAGGTGACTCCTGAATAATTCATGGAAAGAAACCCACCCCTCTGTGTAACATGAGGGGCCACTTGTTGGGGTTTCTGTCCTGCCCAGTTCCCACAGCTGGTAAGTCCAAAAGAAAATCACACAGAAGTCTCCATAAGATTATAAACTGATTGGCTCATTAGCTCAGGCTTCTTATTAGCTCTTGTAGCTTATATTAACCCATTATTCTTATCTGTGTTAGCCAACATGTCTTGGTACCTTTTTGAGTGGGGCAGGTCACATCTTGCTTCTTCCATGGTCTGGGCAGGACTGGGGAAAGAGCTTCCTGCTTCCCTACACCTCTGTAGTATAATCTTGTGCGAAACATGTCTACAAATAAACTCCACTTATGATTTTCTTTTTGAGCCATGGTTTTACTATGTAGCTCTGGCTGGCCTTGAACTCGATATGTACACCAGCCTGGCTTCTAACTTAGAAAGATGTGCCTGCCTCTGCCTAGGGTTAAACATGTGTGCCACCATGCCAAGCCTATTTTACATGATTTTTTTTTTTTTTTGGTTTTTTTTCCAGACAGGGTTTCTCTGCAGCTTTGGAGTCTGTCCTGGAACTAACTCTTGTAGACCAGGCTGGTCTTGAACTCACAGAGATCCGCCTGCTTCTCCCTCCCGAGTGCTGGGATTTAAAGGCGTGCGCCACCACCACCCGACCTATTTTACATGAATTTCATAGTAAAGATCTCTGCCCTGCAGGGAGGGTGTTGCTAGAAAACACAGGACCATTGATTGATAGAAGAGAAGAGTCGCTGACTGAATTCCTGTAGTGTTCTTTCATGCCTTTCACTATCTTTACCATATTTATTTATGCAATAGATATTTAATGTTACTTAATCTGAGTTATGTAGGGATCCTTTCTGTCCTGCCACTCTGCTCCCAAATAATGACACAGAGACTTCTTATTAATTATGAAAGCTTGGCCTATAGGTTAGACTTGTTCCTAACTAGCTTTAATAAATTAACCCATTTATATTAATCTACATTTTATTACATGGCATTACCTCTCTTCTGTCTTGCACCTCCTATTTCCTCCCTGAGTCTTTCTCTTCCCTAGATTCAACTCCTACTTCCTCTCTCTATGCCTGAAATATCTCCTACTTAGCTATTGGCCATTCAGCTTTTTATTATACCAGTCACACCAATTACACACGGTGTATGACCATCCCACAGCAGTGTTAGCCATGGGTAAGGCCATAGTGGTCTCGTAAGCTCTGCTCTGCTGTTTCTTGTTTCCCATTCATTGTCATTTGTTTTGAGACAGTGTCTCTTCATAGCTGAGGATAACACTGAACTCTTGATCTCTCTTCCTGCCCCTCAAGTACACCATCATGCCCAACTATTGTTTCATTCGTAATTGTGTGTACACTGTTCTTTATGCAATGTTTTGCAGTAATATTTTGAAGCATCCTATTTTAGAAGGGATAAGATTTATTAAATCTAGATAGTGTAATCTACAAATCTACAAATCTACAAATCTACAAATGGTCACATGGTGCAATTCATTGGTACCTTCAGGTGAACCAGGATTCTTGTGGAACTCCTGATCTTTTTTTAAGATACCTCTTCAATTTAACAGGAAACCAGATCCTATGAGTAAAGACACAGGCAACCACATTATATGTTTTAGTAAGATAGTTTTTTTTCCTTCTTTTTTTTCTTTTTGGTTTTTCAAGACAGGGTTTCTCTCTGTGTATCCCTGGCTGTCCTGGAACTCTCTCTGTAGACCAGGCTAGCCTTGAACTCTCAGAGATCTACCTGCCTCTGTCTCCCAAGTACTGGTATTAAAGGTGTGCACCACCATCACCTGGCTTTTTATTCTCTCTCTGTAAAAAGCAAATCTGAGAAGTCTTGAGTTGTAGCTCGGTGGTAGCATACCTCCCTAGCATGCACAAGTCCCTGCATTTGATTTTCAGCATTAAAAAATGCAGGCAGAAATAATAGAGCTGAGTACAGTCTATCTTCATTTGACTCATGTTGTTTTGTCTCTCCTGTAAAACATCCAGTTTCACATGTAACTTTCTTTGTAGTGATATCTCTTTTCTTTAGGACTAACTTTAAATTGTTAGGATGGCAAGGCATAATGGTACCTGCCTGTAATTCCAGCAACTGGAGGGAGAGATAGGAGGTCACCACAAATTGAAAGCTAACCTGGACCAAGTGAGACCCTGTGCCCTGTTTTAGTTACTTTTCTATTGCTGTGAAGAGACACAATGTTCCAGTGAAATGATTGAAGAAAAGTTTATTTGGGGGCTTATACTTTCAGAGCATGAGTGCATGGCCTTCATGGTGGGGAGCATGGTGACAGGCAGGCACTGGAGCAGCACTAGGCGGAGGGAGCTAACTGAACGGCAGAACTGCAACAGGGCCACACGTCCTAATCCTTCCTGGACAGGTCTACCAATTGGAGATCAAGTATACAAACAGGAGCCTATGGAAGTCATTCAAACTACCACATTTCCCCAAAATCTGGGGAGGTAACTCAGCCGTGGAGTGCTTGCCTCATTCATGAAACTCCCAGAACTGTATTAACCCCTATGGTGGCATATCTTTGTAATCCCAGCATTTGGGAGGGAGGGAGAGATGGGAGAATCGGAAATTCAAGCTCATCCTTGGCTAGTGAGTAGGAGAACAGCCTGGGCTACATGAAACCTTGCCTAAAGTAACCGTAAAACAAATGAATGAAAACTGCTAGATTATTATTTCTTGTAATAACTTTACTGATTTTGCATACCATATAATCCATCCATTTTAAAAGTTTGCTTAATGAATAAAAGTGCTTCTGTGCAAGCATGACCACCTGAAGTCAGTACCAATAGCTCATTCAATGGGAAGGAAGAGACTGACTCCTGAGAGCTGTCTCCTGACCTTCATGCGTGTGCCGTGGCACTCAGGTGCCCTTGAAAACACACGCACACACACACAATTTAAAGAGTTAGCAATGAAGTGGTTTTGGTAGCTTCACAGAATTGTGTAACCATCACCACAACTAAATTTTGCTTTTCTTCACACAAAAATACATATTACCCCTTACATCTTACCTTTCCATTCTCAAGCAACCACTAATCTAATTTTTTCTTTTTCATTTCAGATTTGTTCATTTTGGACATCTCAAACAAATGCTATCATAAGATGTGTTTTTTCCCATCTCTTTCTGTTCCTCTTTTTGTTTTTCCTTTTTTTATTGACACATGTTCTTTCTTTTTTTCTTCTTCTTTTTTTTTTTTTGGTTTTTCGAGACAGGGTTTCTCTGTAGCTTTGGAGCCTGTCCTGGCACTAGCTCTTGTAGACCAGGCTGGCCTCGAACTCACAGAGATCTGCCTGCCTCTGCCTCCTGAGTGCTGGGATTAAAGGCGTGCACCACCACTGCCTGGCTTAATAGTGCTAGCTGTCTAAGAACTTGCTCTGTACACCAGGCTGTCCTTGAACTCATTGAGATCCTCTGCCTTTGTCTCTTGAGTGCTGGGATTAGGGTGTGGGTACCACACCTAACTGGTTCTTTTTTCCGAGTGTACTTTCAGCTGTGTTGTAGCATAATCAGTATGCCATTCTGCTATTCTATTATATGGACATAGTGTATTTTGTTTATCAGTTAGTAGACATTAGGATTACTTCAACATTTTGGCTCTTACAAATAATGCTGTGCTATGATGATGCTCTGTGATTATCAGGTTTCTTGTTTTCTCAGTTGATCTGGTGACCCTGACCCCTGTAATACTAAAGATGGAGAATATTTAGAAGACTATGATTTGAAACCTAAAATCCCAGAGTTCTTTCTTTCCTTCCTTCCTTCCTTCTTTCCTTCCTTCCTTCCTTCCTTCCTTCCTTCCTTCCTTTCTATTTTTTGAGACAGGGTTTTCTGTGTAACACTCCTGGCTGTCCTGAAACTCACTCTATAGACCAGGCTGGCCTTGAACTCACAGAGATCTGCCTACCTCTGCCTCCCAAGTGCTGGGATTAAAGATGTGTGCCGCCACCACCACCTGGCTAATGGAAAAGCTTTTAAAAAAGTATTTATTTTATGTGTATGAGTTTTTAGCGTGTATGTATGTATATATGTGCACCAAGGGCATACCTGGTGCCTGTGGAAGTCAGAAGAGGACCCTCTGAACTGGAGTTACAGATGGTTGTGAGCTTCCATGTTGGTGCTGGGAATTGAACCTGTGTCCTCTGGAAGAGCAGCAAGTGCTTTTAGTTGCCGAGCCATCCTTCCAGACTTGGAAAAGCTTTAATGAGAATACTTCTGATACTTTGCCATCAAATATGAAGTTTAATATTTCTGATAAATACTTTTTATTAAATTAAAGACATTTCCTTATTTTCCAGCACGTTAAGGGTTGAAAATGTTTTTATTAGCATACTTTAATTATAAATAATACTTTTCTTTCTTTTTTTTAAAAAAAGATTTATTTATTTATTATGTATACAACATTCTGCCTCCATGTATGCCCCACGCCAGAGGAGGGCGCCAGATCTCATTACAGGTGGTTGTGAGCCACCATGTGGCTGCTGGGAATTGAACTCAGGACCTCTGGAAGAGCAGCTAGTGCTCTTAACCACTGAGCCATCTCTCCAGCCCCCTAAATGATAGTTTTCTTATGATGTTTTCATACATCTACATAATGTATATTTTGATCATATTCATCTTCCCTCTGATACTCTTTTTGAGCCTTCCTATTCCCACTCTGTTCCCACTGTAGCACTATTGTATGCATACCCAGATGTACATCTTCCCTGGTTGGTCAGTATGGTCATACACAGGGTCCATAGCTGAGTAAGAAAACTGTCAGCTGCAGCTCTTTCCCAGCCCCTTGCATAACACCTACTAGTACTGGCACCATCAAAGCTAATCAGCAAGGAGAAAGTTCTCAGGTCACTTCTGTCTTGATTTTTCTATGCCCTGCAGCAGGGCATACGATGTCTTCAGCAATAGGGTCTTACCCCGCAGTTCTGGTGGGGAACAAACAAAAGCTGTAGAAGCCTGTGTTGCTTGGAGGTCTCAGGGGCCTCTCTGACCACCAACTCCTAGGGAGTTAACCGGCTCCTGGCAATGTAATTGTCACTCAGTAAACCTATGGTTTCTGGGAGTAGTTTTGTCCACTCGTGTAGGGTACTTTAAAAAAATATATTTTATTACTAATTATGTAATCGCATAGTCATGGGCTTCATTAGAATTTATTAGAGGCATTGAAGACAGTGGTAATTTAGTGTTTCATTGGGTGATTTTAGTGATAAACTTTAGTGCTGTGTGCCTGCTCTGCTCCACTTTCCCAGATGACTCTAACTTAGGCCAGTGTGATGAAAAACTAACCACCTCCCAACCCCCATCCTTTTGCCTCTCTCTTTCCTCTATCCTCTCTTTCCTTATTGTTTTCTCCCATCTCTACTTCAGTCATGGGTAAAGTTTGATATTCTGTGTTCTATAGCTATAGTGAAAATTACTTCTTGTGAAGTTTTATGTGTTCTTGTTCTAGATGTGTAGAGAGAATCAGATTCAAGCAGTCATCTTGTCTACATTCACCTTATGTTCCAGTTAATGTTTGTTTTTAATTTTTAATTTTTGCTTTTTCCATGCTGGAGACCAAACCCTTTCATATATTGAGCCAAAACCCCCAAACTCAGTGCCTGCTCTGCTCCAGGGAGAGTGAATGGTGGAGGAGCCTGAGACTGATTCCTGCCGGGTCGCTGTTGTGATCCAGAGCTGCTATGGATGAGTGGGCCTGAGTATCACACGCATAACAAAATACGGGACCTTATTTGTACCAAACAATGGGAACAGGATTTAAACTCTCCCAAACCTATTATTGACTTCGAGAACTTGGACCAGAGGATATGAACGTATGAGACAGATAGCAGCGGACACTGAGTTACTGAGTCACAGTGTCGTGGAGACAGAAGGCATGCAGGTGCAGAAATGAGGAGGTTCGCAGAGGCGAAGGGACGCAGAGAGGAGTAGGAAGAGGGAAATGGTGATGGTATCTTTGGAGGGATGAGAGAATGGGTCAGGAAGAGCAAGCGCTGAACACACCAATGGAAACAGAGTTTCTGGCTACTTTCAGATTTCCAGGAGGCCATCTTGAGTCTCTTCCAACAGTGATGTCTGCATGACTCTACTCTCTGTCATTGTGATATTTCTTTTTACTCTTGGAACGTGTGTGTGTGTGTGTGTGTGTGTGTGTGTGTGCATGCGCTCATGCGCGCATGTGTATATTTCTGTTTCTTACAACAAATTAATTTCTAAAATTTCTAATAGCAATCATTCAGCTTTTGAATATGATGATCCCTAGTAAATGTTTATTGTACTACTCAAAGATTTGGGATGATTTGACAATGATGAGTTATTAAATCAACTATAAGAATTTTGGATCTGAGTGGTACCCAAGAGGAATGTTTAGCTTAAATTCTCCAGTTTTAGAGAACAGGAAAAATATTTGCTGAACTTTTACAGTAGTTACAGACTCCACTAGAATAGAACTGTGATTCCTGTTACCCACTCTAATTATCAATGCCTGTACTGGGTTGAGGGGTGTAGCTCCTGGAACTCAAGCTTACTTTGGTCCACAGGATGTAACTTTATTTGGACTTGATTCTTCACAGATCCGAGAAAAACCAAAGAGGCCCAGCCCTGAAGGGAGAATGCCTGTGACAATTGGGGCAGAAATGGGAGGAATGTGGCTATAAGCCAAGAACTTTCAGGACCAAGAGCTACTACCAGAGGGAAGAAGAGGCTAGAAGGCTTGTGCAGGCTTCATAGGCTGTGGCCCTGCTGACCCAGATTTCAAGCTGCTTCTTTACTATAAAGATGTTCTTCCAGCTGAACAGTGGTGGCACACACCTTTAATCCCAGCACTTGGGAGTCAGAGGCAGGTGGATCTCTGTGAGTTCAAGGGCAGCCTGGTCTATAGAGCAAGTTCCAAGACAGCTAGGGCTATATGGAGAAACCCTGTCTTGACATCCCCCCCAAAATATTCTTCCTTCATTATCATTGGAAAAAATATGGTTAGATTCTTCATAATGGAAGGAAAAAGGGTTTTCTATCAATTTGACCTTTGACATTCTGCAGTGTGTGTGTGTGTGTGTGTGTGTGTGTGTTTGTGTGTGTTGCTTGCAATGCTAAGAGGTTGACCCTCTCTTCACACATGCTGTGTACACCTTGTTGCTGCTGCACTTCTACCCTGCATGGATTTTCTAATGTATGATGTCTTGAGATATTCCACTCTTGTTTTTCAGATTGTTGAAGCTAAAAGAGATGTTTAACTCTAAGTTTGGGTCCACACCGAAGTTTTATGTTCGAGCCCCAGGAAGAGTCAACCTAATAGGTATTCTAAATTTCTTGTTTTGATTTTTCCCCCTCTTCTGGTGGTCTGGATTTCCAGGTTTATTAGGTATATTTGTATTTTGCTTTTGTTTCTTCAGGAAGATACTTTGTAATTTCTTATATTTTAGTGTTGAGCAGTAGATTTTAGCAATTTTGTGTCCAATCTGTCTTCATAAATATATAATGATGGCTATAGCTTTATATTGTATACTAACTCATTCTTTTGTGTTTAATATATCATAAATATTTTCTTATGTTTCTGAAGAGGTTGCAATTATTATCTTAATGTCTTTATAATAGCCTACTAAGATGGTGTTTTGTAATTTACTTAACAATTTTCTTTTATTGTACGTAAAGTATTTCCAGTTTTTCACTATTATAACCAGTACTTTGAGTGTTCTCCCCAGTGGGAAAGAGAAGTAGGTATGATAAAGAATATAACCTCATACAGCATTTAAATTCTCATTTTCTTTTCAATTTCTTATGTGCGATTGCACAGTAAACTTCATAGAAATATGTATTACTAGTAAAATTTTTGTAGAATGTCGTTTTTCATCTTTTAGGAAACTTTGAACTAAAATTACACACACACACACGCACACATGCACACACACACACACATTTTCTACCAAAATAAGTCTTATACCTTTATGTAATATGTACTTCACAGAAAGAAAACAGAGAAAGCATCTGTTTTTTTCTTTTTCACATTCAGCTGTGGTCTTGAAAACTTTTCAGTTGTTCAATGTTTCTATTTTGGATAGTTACCCTGTCTGTATAGGGAAGTGACTCTTCTAAGAAAGGCATTTGGATATATGCCTCTGATCTTCATTGAGAGAAACATTGAGCTGAAGGTGCAAATTTAGGTCCATTGCAAACAAAACAAAGCAAAAATATATGTTAAGTAGTTACATACAATTTTATCAAAAGGAGGTCTTTGCCCTTCTTTCAGTCCGAAGATGCACTGTTGTCTTCTGTGTGGCAGCTGCCTTGGTAGACCCTGCAGTCTAATGGCAGATATGACAGATTCCCTAGACAACTGGTGTCATCTTCAGGCTGAGTCAATGGAACTTAGGGGTTGGATGGAGTCTGTGCAGGGACTGCTGTTGAGGGAGTGCCAGCCTTGTGAAAGCTCAACCAGAAGTACCTCTTGTTTGCCTTTTTCCCCCATTTCAAACTATAGTGCTATATTATTTGTGTTTTAATAAATAAAGTTTGCATGAAGATCAGAGAGCAAAACAGACATACTAGTCAGGCATACACGCCAGGCAGTGCTGGCACACACCTTTCAACCCAGGACTCCGGAGACAGAGGCAGATGGATATCTGTGAGTTCAAGGCTACCCTGGGCTACACAAATTCATTCCAGAAATAGATCCAGGTGGTGGCTTACACCTTTAACCCCAGTATTTGGGAGTCACACACGTTTAATCCCATCGCTAGAGAGGTGGAGACAGGCGCGATCTGGCCGGGGAAAGAGAGGAATATAATGGGGAAGAGACAGGACCTCACTGGAGTGTGGAGTATGAGGACTTGTGGAGACAGGATCTCGTCCTCAGAGTCTGAAGATCTGGTAGAGGTAAAAGGTCTCTCTAGTGGTTGGCTGCTTTGCTTTTCTGATCTTCAGCTTGAACCCCAGTATCTGTCTCTGGGTTTTTATTACTCATGCTACATCAAACCCACATAAAGTTCTATTTGAACGAAGATACTTAAGCTAAACGTATACGTCTCAAATGTTTGAGAAGGGCATGCCCTACGTGGAGGAGCTGGAGGTGTGTGCAGGGATGTTGTAAGCCGTGACCTCTAGGATGAGTAAGACTTGTCATGAGAAAACGTACGGGGAGCTAGAAAAGTCCAGGGTTCATGGAGGATTGAAAATACATTTATAATGGGAAATGCAAACTTATAAAACAAGTAATTGAATAATAAAAAGAACTCATGTTCACTTATTAGCCAGCTTCTGTTGTCAACTTAGGCCATGCTTTTTAGTTTGAAGCAAATAATAGAGGATTTAAAAATTCCACAGAATCTTTGAGAATGGCCAGTGGGGGTGGTTTATAGTAGGGATAAAGTCACTGGAGAGGGAAGATTACCCATGATTGAAAAGGGAGTATCTGGCGGAGGGGAATGCCTGCAAAGACATGAAGGGTGATTTCTGGAGCATAGGGCACCATCAACTTCAACCCTTTTAACAGAGACAAGGAAGAAAATGATGCAGCTTGATGACAATTATGTATAGCTGTGAACAGAGGACTGAGGGTGTTCCTGTGGGGCGGGTTGGGATTTTAAGGAGAGGGAAGAAAAAATTTGAACGTGAAGGGATGGAGACAGTAAAAGGCTGAAGAAAGCTACTAGGCTGGAAAGTACTGAGATCTGGGTTAAGGCGAACTTGTGGGCTAGGCACCAACCTAGAGATCTTGCATTTTCCTGCCTTAGCTAGTGTAAGGTAGGTGGTTTTGAGGTAGGTTTAGAGCTTTGTTGGGTGGAGTTCACAGAGGATGACACAGAACAAGGAATTTGACAGTATGGGCAGGAGAGCAGGTGCAGCAATAAAGCCTGGCATCTGCTGGGTGGCAAAGGGAAGGGAAGAAGGGCTTGCGTCATGGAGAAGAGGAGGCAGAGTAGGGCAGAGAGGCATGCAGGAGGGGACCTTCAGTAGAGAGGGTGAGAGCTGAAGCTCAAGGTTTATAAGAGCTTGGAGGTGATGAAATTAGGCAGCTATTGGCTGCAGAGTCACGGGAAAGATGGCCAAGGGGAAGGAGGGCCTGGGCTTTGGACCAGGTCGTTTATCTGGATGTCATCAGGGTTACTGTGGGACTGGGATGGAGAGGGGGCTGCAGACAGTCTCTGGGCTCTTTAGTGTCTTAAAGGGTCACAGAGGGAAGATAGTGAGGAGGGAATGTGGTGGAGCCTCAGAAGAACAGAGAACAGGAGAGGGGCCTGGAAGGCAGGGACAGGAGACATCAGCTCCTCCTTGCTTGAGAATCCACAGAGGCAGTGTCCTCGGAGAACAGCCGAGCTCCCTTTCTGTGGGGTGGGGTTTTCCTAACAAAGACTTCTTATTTCCTGATTCAATGAAGTGTGTGAGGTGTGATCCCAGGATTAGTGAAACAGGACTGGAGACAAACTGAATCTCAGTCTCTGCTTAAATCGCAAGTGTAAGTTTTGTTGACATATTGAGGAGATAATAATGGATTTGTTATTCTTCATCTAGTGGTTCCTGCTCCCTCCATGACCCTCACCCAGGGTGGGTGATTTTCTTCTTCTTTTTTAAATACGTTTTGAGAAAGGAAACCTTTTTCACTCCCAGCAGGCTGCCTCCCATGCCTTCCAGCAGAACGGGTGCCCTATCCATGTATTCAAATACATGATTTTTACTTGATTCATATTGTTGTCCTCTTGATAATTGGATAAAAATACAACTTTGTAAATGAATTCTTCACCTGTCATTGTTAATCCATAAAAGGCCCTTATTATCCTGTTCTAAAGCAAATATCAATGAGAAGCAAAAGCCTGTCTGCCACGAGAATATCTGGACTAAAAATAGAATGTGCAGTTGAATTGTCACCTGGTAATTTCATGTTTCCTCACTAGTCTGCCAAAGAAACAATGAGATATATAAGTCTATACCAGGAAAATAAATAGCTTTGCATCCACCATGAGATGTTATTCAGCTTGAGCTTTATAGTCACATGACATAAATTTGGAAAATGATTGTTGTAAATTAGAAAGTGGTGGAGACCATGTGTTGCCACCTCAGGCCATGTTAGTGTCTGTGGTTCTTGTTACCAACAAAGTCCACGTTGATGTTTGTGGTCTGTGCTGCGGCTGGGGCCTGCGCCAATGTCCACGGCCCATATTTCCACTGAAGAGACGTTCATGCTTGTGCTGCCACCAGAATCCATGTTGATGTCTGAGGGCCACGTTGCAGCCATAGACCATGTTGAAGTCTGTGGCTTGTGCTGCTGCCAAGGGCCATGATGGTGTCTGTGGTCCTTCCTGTGGTTGGAGGCTGTGTGCATGTCTGTGGTCTGTGCTCCCACTGGAGGCCATGTTGATGTCTGTGGCCCATGTTGTTGTCAGAAACCATGTGGAAGCCCATGATCCGTGCTGCTACTAATTATAAAGGGCAGGGAAGCTTCCTTTGCAGTGGTATTGGTGACTGCAGACTCACAGTTGAGAATGAGACATAGAAGGCTTCTGTGACAACCTTCCTTTCCCTCCACAGACTCTTCCCCCCCCCCAAGAAAAAACCAATCTAGACAGGAAGTCATTGAAGAGAACTTAAAAATTGTGATAGAGATGCTGAAGTGTTGCTATTCATAGTTGATGGCCTCTGATGGGAGTGGGGGTGGAGAAGGACTCAGTTTTCTTTAAGGGGCTGGCCACAAATTGGACTTGGTATGTTTTTGTTTTCTTTTTCTTTTTTTCTTCTTGTTTTGTTTTGGGGTGGTCACAAGGATGGGGGGGGTGGGTCTCAGAGGACTGGAAGTGAACGTGATTAGGATGCATTATGTGAAATTTCCAAATAATCAACAAAAGTATGTTAAAAAGAAAAGAAAACAAATTAGAAAGTGAAAAAACAAGCTTAAGATAAAAAAGAAGCCTCCTAATTAACCAAAACAAATTATTTATGACTAACAGAAGTTGCCTTAAAATATTTGGTAAAAAGAAAATTGAGTATCTATCTGTCCATAGTATTTCACTTTTTATTAAACCATGGCCATGTTTTTCCTGTATGTTAACTGTCTGTGCAAGAATCATAGCTTTCACCTGTAAGGGAATAAGAGTTTATTCTGGAACCAATTATGAGTGACCATGACTTGGGAACATGGATACAGTTTACTCCAACCTCATGTTCCAACATGGAACAGCCTCATGAGGTTTTATATTACCAGAAAAGGAAACCACACATCAAGACACATTTCAAATACATTGGTGGAAGCATCAGGCAGGCGGGTTACAGCAAGGTGGAGAATTCTCAGTTCTTGGCTGCCGATGCTACCTGCTGGGTACGATTGGCCGTTGGTTGGTGAAGGTTAGAGGGTCTGCCCATGTATCTGAAGGACTGACCTAGTAGCTACAAGGATGTTCAGTCACACAGAGCAGTGTGTAACGAATGGCTTCTGAGGAGGCTAAAGATGCGTGAGGTCACCTGACTTAAAACTCTCCAGATTCTAGTTCATTGAGTTTCTACTCAGGCAAACAGCCTTGAAGTTCCAGTAAAGCTGTGGTTCTTTCCAGCAACTGGTATTCATACAGCCAGGGTAAGCTTCTTTTATTTCATATGCTAGCGATGGTAAAACCTGCTTTCTCTTTTGTCTAGGAGAGCACATTGATTACTGTGGATACTCTGTTCTTCCCATGGCTGTGGAACAAGACATGCTAATAGCTGTGGAACCTGTGAAAACACATACTCTCCAACTGGCCAATACAAACCCCTTGTATCCGTGAGTAATTAGGATTGGTGGTGGGTAGGAAGTGTGTGTGTGTGTGTGTGTGTGTGTGTGTGTGTGTGTGTGTGTAAGCATGCAGTAATGTATCTGAATGCAGATAGACTCTAGAAAATACTGGATTCCAACTAAATCATACACTTTATTGATGTTTTCTGCCTGGCATTTATCAGCATTCCAGGTCACTACTAAATATTTATTTATTGTGTTCTTTTACACACTTACTGAGGAAGCATTTACTAGCTAGCAAGATGGCTCAGGGATGTTGGAGTGCCTTTACCTGAAATTGATCTCCAGAAACCCACACGACACAACCGAGTCCTGCAGGCTATTCTCTGATTTCCACACTTGTGGCATGATACATACATGCCCACACTCTTTCTCACACGTACATAGTAAATGAATGAATGAGTGTAAAAAAGTAAGCATTCACTGAAGAATTGTCATGTATTAGACATTGTTTCAAGTATTGAGCTATACAGACATGAACATATTTTTTTTTCTTTCCCAGAAAGTATTGATTATCTACTGAGGTAACTGTCTCAATAAAGTCAGGTGTTGCTATCTGTCCTTTGTTACTATGGCACTGTCTACTCTCTTGTCAATGAATCCTACCATGCTGTGCAGTCAATGCTTACGTACCTATACCCCTCATTAATGTTGTATTTTCAGTTTCCTTCAAATTTTTAGTCTCAGCATAAGACAGTATGATATGTAATAGATGTTTCTACAACATATACTTTGTCAGCTTTAAGTGTTTAATTTTCTAAAGTGTGAAGAAATCAGTTATGGTACAAGGGAGCCACCACTAAGGGAGCAGGCCTGAGCCAGAGACCTCTGTGGGATGGGGCATGAATCAACGACCTCAGAGGTAGCAGCCCTGAGCCAGCAACCTCTGCTGGAGCAGGCCCAAGACAGCAACCTCAGCAGAAGCAGCCCCAAGCAGGAAACCTCCATGGGAACAGGCCCAAACAACCTCCGGTGTTGCAGAGCAACCTCAGGGAGCACTGAGCGATCTCTAGGAACACCGAGTGACCTCTGGGGTGACTGGAACCATAGCCCTGACTGCACCACAAGGAACAATCATCTAAGCCTTGGATCCCCTGGCACCTGGAAGATTGATCACCAGAGACATAGGCAACCCCAACTACACCAGTCAGAGGAAAAGATGGGTAGACAAGAACACACTCAACACCACAAAGAACACATGACACCAATAAAAACTAGTGACCCTACAACAGCAAGACTTGAACAACCAAATATAGATGAAGCAGAAGAAAATGACCTAAAAATAACTTTAGGAGAATGTTTGAGTCTCTTAAAGAGGAAATGAAAAATTCCCTCAAAGAAATGGAGAAAAAGACAAACAAAAAATTGGAAGATATCAACAAATCCCTTAAAGAAAACCAAGAGCTGGGTGGTGGTGGCTCACGCCTTTAATTCCAGCACTCGGGAGGCAGAGGCAGGTGGATCTCTGTGAGTTCGAGACCAGCCTGGTCTACAGAGCTAGTTCTAGGACAGGCTCCAAAGCCACAGAGAAACCCTGTCTCGAAAAACCAAAAAAAAAAAAAAAAAAAAAAAAAAAAAAAAAAAAAAAAAAAAAAAAAAAAAAAAAAAAAAAAAAAAAAAAAAAAAAAAAAAAGAAAACCAAGAAAAAGCAATCAAATGGGTGAAAGAAACGATTAAAGACTTGAAAATCAAAATAGAGACAGTAAAGAAAACACAAACAAAGGGAATAATAGAAACGGAAATTATGAGAAAATGATCAGGAACCACAAATGCAAGCATAAACAGCAGAATACAAGAGATGGAAGAGAGAATCTCAAGCACTGAAGATACAGTAGATGATACAAGAGGAAATAGACTCATTGGTCAAAGAAAACATTAAATTTAACAAAAGCTTAACACAAAATATCCAAGAAATATGGGACACCATGAAAAGGCCAAACCTAAGAATAACAGGTATAGAAGAAGGAGAAGAACTCCAGCTAAAAGGCACATAAAATATATTCAACAAAATCATAGAAGAAAACTTTCCCAATCTAAAGAAAGATATGCATATGAAGATACAAGAAGCTGACAGAACACCAAATAGACTGGATCAAAAACAAAAGCCTTCTCGCCATATAATAATCAAAGCACTAAACATACTGAAGAAAAAAATATTAAGAACTGCAAAGGAAAAAGGCCAAGTAACATATAAAGGCAGACCCATCAGAATTACACCTGACTTCTCAATGGAAACAATGAAAGCCAGAACGTCCTGGTCAAGTGTTGATACAGACATTAAGAGCTCATGAATGCCAACCCAGACTACTATACCCAGCAAAACTTTCAATCACCATAGACAGACAAAACAAGATATTCCATGACAGAACCAGATTTAACCAATACCTAGCCACAAACCCAGACCTACACAAAGTACTAGAAGGAAAACTCCAACCCAAGGAAATTGGTTACATCAACAAAAACACAGACAATTGATGATCTCACAGCAGCAAATTCCAAAGAAGGGAAAAACACACACAGTAATATCACCACCAACAAAAACTAAATTAACAGGAGATAGCAATTACTGGTCATTAATATCCCTTAATATAAATGGACTCAACTCACCTATAAAAAGACACAGGCTAACAGATTGGATATGAAAATAAAATCCATCCTTCTGCTGCATACAAGAAATGCACCTCAAACTCAAAGACAAACATCGCCTCAGAGTAAAGGGTTGGGAAAAAATTTTCCAATCAAATGGACCTAAGAAACAAGCTGGTGTAGCTATCCTTGAAGTAGTCTTCAAGCTAAAATCAATCAAAAGAGATAAAGAAGGACATTTTGTATTAGTCACAGGAAAAATCAATCAAGAGGAAATCTTAATACTGAACATCTATGCCCCGAATACAAGGGCAAACTCATATGTAAAAGAAACACTTCTAAAGCTTAAATCACACATGAAAACATACCAAGAGTGGAGACTTCCATACCCCATTCTCACCACTGGACAGGTCTGTCAGACAGAAAATTAACAGAGAAATAAGGGAACTAATGGATGTTATGACTCAAATGGACTTAACAGATATCTATAGAATATTCCATCCAAACATAAAAGAATATATCTTCTTCTCAGCACCTCATGGAACCTTCTCAAAAATTGACCACATACTAGGTAACAAAGCAAACCTCAACAGATATTAAAAAATTGGAATAACCCCATGTATCTTATTGAATCACCATGGCTTAAAATTAGAATTCAACAGAACACTAATTACAGAAACACATGGAAATTAAACAATGCTCACCTGAAGCATCAATGGGTCAAGGAAGAAATTAAATACTTCCTAAAATTCAATGAAAATGACCACACAACATACTCAAATTTATGGGACACAGTGAAAGCAGTGTTAAGAAGAAAGTTCATAGCACTAAATGCCTACATAAAGAAGCTGGAAAAATCCCACACTAGTGAGTTAATAGAACATTTGAAAACTCTAGAACAAAAAGAAGCAAACTCATCCAGGAGGATTAGATGGCAGGAAATAATCAAATTGAAAGCTGAAATCAACAAAATAGAATCAAAGAAAACAACACAAAGAATCAATGAGACAAAGAGTTGGTTCTTCAAGAAAATCAACAAAATAGACAAACATTTATCCGAACTAACCAAAATTCAGAGAGAGAATATCCAAATTAACAATATCAGAAATGAAAAGGGGGACATTACAACAGACATGGAGGAAATTCAGAGAATCATTAGGTCATATTTTGAAAACCTGTACTCCACGAAATTGGAAAACTTGAAATGGTCAGCTTTCTGGATAAATATCACTTACCAAAATTAAATCAAGACCAGATAAACAAATTAAGTAGACCTATAACTGCTAATTAAGTAGAAATATAAACAGTCATCAAGTCTTCCAACCAAAAAATAGTCCAGGTCCAGATGGTTTCAGCACAGAATTCTACAAGATTTTCAAAGAATAACTACTACTAATACTCCTCAAATTCTTCCACACAATAGAAACAGAAGGAACATTGCCAAACTCTTTTTATGAGGCTGCAACTACCCTGATACCCAAACCACAGAAAGACATTACTAAGAAAGAGAATTGCAGACCAATTTCATTTCTGAACTTTGATGAAAAATTCTCAATAAAATACTGGCAAACCAAATTCAAGAACACATTAGAAAAATCATTCACCATAGTCAAGTCAGCTTCATCCCAGAGATGCTGGGATGGTTCAACCTATGAAAATTTGTCAGTGTAATCCACCATATAAACAAAGTGAAAAAAAAAAAAGACCACATGATCATCTCATTGGATGCTGAAAAAGCTTTCGACAAAATACAACATCCCTTCATGATAAAGGTCTTAGAGAGCAGGGATACAAGAAATACCTAAACATATTAAGGCAATATACAGCAAGCCAGCAGCAAACATCAAACTAAATGGAGAGAAACTCCCAGCGATTCCACTGAAATCAGGAACAATACAAGGTTGTCCACTCTCTCCATACTTATTCAGTATAGTTCTTGAGGTCCTAGCTAGAGCAGTAAGACACCAAAAGGAGATCAAGGGGATACAAATCGGAAAAGAAGAAGTCAAACTCTCATCGTTTGCTGATGATATGATAGTTTACATAAGCGACCCCAAAAATACTACCAAAGAACTTCTGGTGGATTTTTCCAATGCTGAGCCAGCTTTGCTTTTTCTGCATAAGCTTTAATTATACTGTCTGGTGCCACCTAGCAGTATTTTGGTCAATGATGACTCATGTATAGGATGTATAGGATGGTGGCCCCATGAGAATATACAAGAAACTACTGCTGCTTATAATATTTGTATTTTAAGCAAAAAATTAAAAAAAAAAGAGTCAAAAGTTTTAAAAATGTTTATAAATAAAGTTCTAGTAAGGCAATGTTAGTTCATCAAAGAAAAAACTTCTGAGACCAATTTGATGTCATTTGTGTGTGTGTTTATAAAACCCAGAGTCATGTGCAGTTATAGTCTTGGCCTTCAAGCTCTTTCACTCCCCACAGCTCTCTGTCCAGCATATCCCCTTGTGTTACGCTCCCTAAATCAGTGTGCTAGCTCAATTGTTTACACTTGTGTGTATTGAACTCTTTTTGTTTGGATGGGTTCGGGTACACAAATATCACTGTGTTACAGTCAGCTACAGTGTTCAGCATTGGCATAGTCACTGTTGTGTTGCTGTGAGGAGACCCCATGCCTGAGGCAACTTGTATAAAGGAAAGCGTTTAACTGCGGCCTTGCTTATGTTTCAGAGGGTTAATCCATTATCTTCATGGGCAGGAACATGGGGGTACACAAGCAGGGAGCAGGGGGTGGGAGGAGAAAGGCTGGACCTAGCATGGGATTTTGACACCTCAAAGCCACCCCTAGTGACACACCTCCT
Source organism: Ondatra zibethicus (assembly GCA_004026605.1). Lineage (NCBI taxonomy): Eukaryota > Metazoa > Chordata > Mammalia > Rodentia > Cricetidae > Ondatra > Ondatra zibethicus. The sequence goes on along the minus strand of PVIU01022619.1, from coordinate 3,136 downwards.
CCAAGGTCACATATTCTAACAAGGCCACACCTCCTAATCCTTTCAAATGGTTCATCAACTGGGGATTAAACATGCAAATGTATAAAACTGTGGGGGCCATTTTCATTCAAACCACCAGAAGCATAGTAGTTTGCTATGTAGGTTTGTATTGGTGAATATCCCAAATATATATGTGTTTAGTAGGCTAATCCATCTACATCTGTGTAAGTACTTTATATTCTATATTGTTTTTACAATGACAAAACTGGCTAATGATATGTTTCTTACACTATATCCCTGTTATTAAATGGTAATGATTATGTTATGTATTTGATTTGCAAATTACAGGAGATAGAGTTGTCGCATTTTATGTGGTCCTCCTGTTTCTAAATATCTTAGTTATTGTGAGTAACTTGACAGTGAACATGGGGATAGTAGATGTTTCTCTCAGACACTGACTTCATTTCCTTTGGGTGTGTATACCAAGCAGAAAGATTCCTGAAGCATATTCTGGTTCTGATTTTAATTCTTTGGAGAAACACCATATTGTTTTCCATAATAGTTGAGCCAAATAGAATTCCTACCGACAGTACAGAAGTGTTCATTTTCTCAAGACTCTGCCAACACTTATTTTACTCACACCATATGTCATTACTGTAAGATTTATACTTTTTCGAGGCATTATCTTATCCTGTGTATGTGTGTGTGTGCATCTTATGTTACTGCATTGGGATTTATGTGTTTGGTGTTATTTTGCTTTTTTTTTTTTTTTGCAGCTATATTCTTGGATGTCATAGAGGTGAATGTGTAGTGTAGAAAATAATTCCTCAGCCCAGGAGCTCTTCATATTTTTCTGAGTGGGATATTAATGGGAGAGCAACCACAGGTGTTTGCTATTACTATCATACAATGCCTAATAGCATAGTATACTCAGATTTTAATTAATGTGTCTAGGAGATACTTGCAAGCAGTCCTGCGAGGGAATTTTAAAGCTATAAGTGCATATCTTAAAGTCAGAGAAGGGCCAGTGAGATGTTTTAGTGGGGAAAATGAAGTACTATCAGACCTGAGAGCCTGAGGTCAATCTCCCATGTCTTGGAGGGTGAGAACTGACTCCCATTACCTGTGGAACACATGCCAGGTAGTACACATGGCATGGTATGTGGACACACACACGCACAGGTGTGTGTGTGTAAATAAATAAATAAAATAGAAAAGAGTCTGATCTCAAATAGTGAACTTAATTTCTTCCAGGGCTTTGGAAGAATAAGAACAAGCCAAATCAAAACTCAGTAGATTGAAAGAAATAGTTAGGATCAATGCAGAAATTAATGAAATGGAAATTTAAAAACACAATGAATTAATGAAACAAAGGGTTCTTTGCAAAGGTGGACAAGACCAATAAACTGTTAGCCAAACTAGCCAAAAGAAAGAGAACAAAGGCCAAAATGAGTAAAGTAAGAGATGAAAAGGGAGGCATTACAATAGACACCTATGAAATTCAGTAAATTATTGTAACATACTTTAGAGCTCTTATAGTCTATGATATTGAAACATCTGAAAGAAATGAATGAATTCTAGATGCATATAATCTAAACAAATTAAAAGGATAAAATCAACAGCTTGTAGAGAACAAGCAATGAGATTCAAGCAGCAGCTAAAAGCAAAACAAACCCAGAAAAACCTCAATTAAACAAAAACATTTTCAATTTAATTAAAGTCCAAGTTTTGGTAAGGCCTGTTGCTGAAGACACTACACTCTTTGGTCATAAGACATGAAGAAATAACATTGATTCTGACCAAGAAACTTACCCCTGTTGACTAACCTTCATAGTAGTAGGAGCTAATGTAGGGTAAAAGGGGCAGCCAAAGAAACCCACTCTGGCTCTGAACTCAGAGCCAGTGAAAGAAACACACCCTGGATCTAAGACCTGAGCCAGTGAAAGAAACACACCCTGGATCTAAGACCTGAGCCAGTGAAAGAAACACACCCTGGATCTAAGACCTGAGCCAGTGAAAGAAACACTTTATCCCTAAACTCAGAACCAAAGAAATATGCCCTGACCCTGGAACCAGTGCCGAAGAAACACACTTTGTCCCTGAATCAGAGTCAGTGAAAGAAATGTGCCCTAGCCCTGAAATTAGAGCCAACAGGCTAAAAAGGACCGTGAAAGAAACACAGTTTGTCCCCGAAATCAGAGCCATCTCTGCCCCTGACCAACTAAACTAACCAATCCCTGAGCAGGGAAAACTAACCAATCCTGGAGCAGAAAAACTTCTCCCTGGGAAAACCCTGCCCCTAAGAAGCCCTATATAGGCCCCCCTGCCTGTTCAGTTGTGGGCAGTCCTTACCACCCTGGCAGAGGCCGCCACTCTTCTGGACTCCTCCTTTCCAAATAAAACGCTTTCTCAAAAGAGTCTTGAGTGAAGATCATCATTCGCCAGTGCAGAATAGAAAGAAGAACCTGACTGGGATGTCCCTCAGGGGACTGAGCAGAACAACCTTGCTGAGACGTTCATCTGGTTCATAAGAGCCAGATGTTGGGGAGGACTGTAGTGAAATGGTGTTTCCTGGTGTGGCAGGATTGTTACAATCAGCAGCACACAGCAGCTGCATTTGCTGGCTTACAGTGAAGTCAACATTCTAGCATGAACTGGAGAGGAGCTATGGATAGCAGATGGTTTCCCGGGGAAGAAAACCCAATTTTCTTTAAGAATATGGCCCTTGATAGGCTGACTGTGCTCCGTGAATGGCCCCACACCGTTGAATAAATGCGAAGCACAAACTGGACTTGACAGGTTATTAAAAAAACAGAGGACACAAAATTGACTGGGACTGGGGACTTGGAGGTAGATCTGGGAGAAATTTTGGAGATATTGTGGGGATGTGAATATGATAAAAATACATTGTATGAAATTCTCAAGGAATTAATAAAAATATTATAAGCAGTTCCAGCCTACAAGTTTTTGCCACTGAACTCTACCAGACCTTTAAAGAAGAGCCAGTATGGATGCTTCATAAACTATTCCAGAGAATAGAAAATGACGGAAGAAGACACCTGCAGTGTTGGAAAAGGCATGTGTAGAGTAGAGGCAAGAGAGGATGCTAGGCTTTTGGAGTAATTCAGAGAAGCAGTGACTTTCTAACGGGAAGCTA